>CABEEJ010000255.1:20332-148797 GCA_901482245.1 Timema douglasi | reverse complement strand
AACCCCCTTATAGCCCCACGACCCGTTAGACCCCTTTTCCCTCAATACACCATCCCTTATTCTTTCAACCCTTTCCCTAGAATACGTGTGATATATTCTACACGCTGTCTCCAGACTCATATAGCTCCACGCAACTACCTTTGCCTCTAAGGAAGAGTCGACAGTCATAGTCGGACATATTTAGTTTGACGTTTATTGTATGTTTATGATTGATATCTTAGCTTCGTATAACCCGAACGGGTAGTAAGACGCGGTGCTAATAGTAATAATATCTTAGCATGATATTGTTGTAGGACGTTTACCATATTTGGGATATCAGTACCTAAACGTGACTTACTAAGCAGGACAATGACAATCTCTCTCAGTCATTGGTGAGGCACCAGTGTTCTACTACCATTTAATAAATCAGTTAAGAAGTTAGTTCTACCCGACCAGGCTATCAGTATTTAACCGCACTAGTGGCCAAGGGAGGAGAAAGATAGAAAATAGAAAAATGTTCCAGTATTTATATGGAAGAAAAACTGGAACCATTTTAGAGGAGAATTATATCCGTACACCCAATTAGGATTTAAACCGATGACCCGATGACTCAAACATCATTAAGCCAGACAAGACGATCTTGACTCTTTGTCCTCGAGCCCACTTATGTGGATGATGGTTAAAAGATAAAACAGATTACAGGTATGAATCTTATTTTGAACAAAACAAACCAAACAATTAAAATATTATAAACTTAAAAGTGTTAACATAGAAATAAGTATTTGTATTTATTTAATTGAATTTTCATTCACCACACCAAATAAACAACATAGAAAATCTAGTAGCATTGAAGAAATAATTATTGGTCATAATGTGACCATGAACAAATACTGGATCTATGTTAAACAGATTTATTCTTAAATATTTTTTTTCTATATCATATCCATCGATATATCTAGTGCCAGCTATCTGGCCACATTTAATTTTTGAATATACCTGAAAAAATAAGAGGTTGAGTTTTATCAACATTTTCCTGGAGTGTGTTTGAAATATTTTATTTTCATAGAGAAAAAGCTTTAAGTCCACCAGACCATGATTGAGACTATGTCCGGTCGGATTTAAGTCAAGTAGGACCTACGCCAGCGATAGGCTGATTTGAACATATTTCCAGAAACCATAATAGCTAATCTTAAAGCAAATGGACCGGTTTTGGGAGATCTTCCCCAAATATTACTTCAGACGCTTCCATAGCTTAGTATTTAACATAGCGAACACAGGTCTAAGATTGCGTCTAGCAATCGCAGACACAGCTTGTAAATTGTGTTATCTAGTAATAGATATCTTAAACGGAATTTCAAGACTGGACTAATTTGCTCTCGAGTTGTTGAAAACATTAATATTATTATTATTATTATTATTATTATTAGCACCGCGTCTTACTACCCGTTCGGGCTATACGCACTTACGCTAATATGTAATGGTAGAGTGATTATGAGATGAAATGAAGGACCTACAGTTTAACGTGGAATCCGAACCACGGTGGAGGCCTGGCATTCCTCACGTTCACAAGATGTCTTGTCAGAGGTGAAGGAAGGGTTTGGTAATCAGATAAATCTTGCCAGGAGAAAACATTAATAAAATAAAATAGATTTAATTTTTGTCAAATTTTTAAATATCTGTGTTTATTGATAGATAGCTTTGAGAACAGTTGTATTCTGAGTTTTATGTTATGACATGGGTAATTGGTTTCAAAGATATGTAGACCTGTTATTAAATTCTATTATTTAAAAATAAGACACATAAATATATCTAGTATAGTTAATTAATGTCATAAACATTATACTAAACATTAATTAACTAATCAAAATACGCTTTGTAAGACAAGCGGACTTGATGTCAATCTCATATATTCTGGTTTTCCAGCTACGGGTAGCTTGGGGTTTGAATGCTGGTTGAATGTTATTTACTAAACAATCTCTAACTCTACCTCCACCCCAACGTAGCAACATTTCCTCGAAAATTATCTTTTGTTAATCTTTCCTTTATATTTGTAATTAAATTACTGGTAAAATATGAGGAGTTTCCATATTAAGCCTAAAGCACCTAAATAAATATAAATTACTGTCCCTTTATCATTCAAAAAACCATTTTTCAGAAAAAAACACAGGTTAATTAGAACGTAGGACGGCGTTTTTAACTAACAATTTGGTAAATAGCAGGTATGATTTCCATTTACAGTATCCTACCAGAATCTGACCCCAAGGACCGGGTTTGATCCCAGCTAGGATCTTTGGGGTTGATTTTTAATTAATAATTTAAATAATAAGTTATCTCATTTTTATTTCTTCAAGTTGTACTCTCATATCATTCTTTCTTAAGTTATATAGTAGTAAACATTATATTATTAAATCTTTGGTATGAAAAATAAGCGAATGGTGTTTGAGATGTTGAATTCTGAGATCCAAACCGATATTTTAACTCTGTCAACACAGCCAGTTCTCTCCCAAATAAAACCTATACTGTCCCTTTGAAATGCATCATGTTTGAGACACTGTCTTTTACGACAAAAAAAACAACATGTTAGGAGTCAGGGTCACGTAAAGTCATAAAAATATTGGTCACTCTGCGAAGACGTGTACACTTCACCGTGATGCAGGAGAAAGAAACCTTTAGTTCCTGTTGCTTCCAGCAGAAGGCAGCACTAAACAAGGGTATCTCTCTCTCTCTCTCTCTCTTCTTCCCTCCCTTCCAATCCTTTTAAACCATGAGTGGAACGAAATATGTATTTATTTAGTTTTCGAGAGTCAGCTTAGCAATAAACATGTATTAACAATAGTGTAATCTATTTAACTTTACCTTTCTAATAAGGGGCTAGTTTCGTAAAGATGCAAATCTACAATTTACAAGAGAATTCACTTGTAGCTAGTAATAAATTAGTTTTTTTTTTTTCTTAAAGCAACAAGGATGCTCTTGTAGCTACAATTAAATCTTACAATTTAAAAGTGTTTTTGCAAATAAACTTATAGTTTGGTTTCATAAAGTCAATTGTAGCTTATACGTACTTTTAAATAAATCAACATTTTCTACCAGTCGTTGACCTGGCGGTCTAGGGGTAAGGTGTCAGACTTCTGTGCTGAGAGTACGGGGCTCAATCCCCGGTCTCAGCACGGATTCATCTGATTATCTGACAAGATGTGTATTATCACATCTTGTAAATGTGGGGAATAACAGGCCTCCACCGTAGTTCAGATTCCACGTTAAACTCTAGGTTCTCTATTTCATCTCGCAATTACCCTACCATTACACATGAGCATAAGTGCGTACAACCCGAACGGATAGTAAGACAAGGTGATAATACTAATAATTCTACTAGTCTCAGCACGTAGGTAAAATAGTTTGCAAGAGCAATTTTAGTAAGTTATTTTCACATAATAGGTCTACTATACTATTTAAATAATTTATAAATCACCCATGTATAAACTCTAATTATGATTATTGTGTATACAAGCTAATCATTGAGATAAGAAAACAGCCTCGTGTAAATAATTGTAAATAAATTTATCGAAAATTGACCAACTAAACAATAAACAGACCACTATTGTGTTGAAATTAAAATTTACACCTGCTTTAGTTAACAAAAAAATAAATTAGGGACTCTCAGCAAGTTGTCGGAGCCCTAATTATAACTTCTAACTAAGTCAGAAACTGTAGTTCTCAGCAATTGCTTAAAACCACTTCAGAACCCATTTGTAATATTCTGAAAGTAGTTGTAACTATCTGAAATTAGTTGCAACTCTTATAAGTATTTGTAATACTCAGAAATTGTTTGTAGCATATCAGTAAATAGTTTAAATTTCATAAATTACTTGTGACCACTCGGCAAATACATTTATCTCCCAGCAATTGTTCTTAATCCTTCAGCAGGCGTTCACAATTCTCCTCTTATTATTTGTAACCTCTCAGCAAGTAGTTGCTACTCTCAACAACTGTTTGTAGCTTCTTAGTCGGAAATTATAACTCTCTTTAATTGTTTGTACATTCGCAGAGAGTAGTTGTAACTCTTATAGAATATTTGTAATCCTCGCCAGTATTTGTAACTCTCAGCCTGTAGCTGTAGCTCTCAGTACTTGTTTAGAAGATCTTCAGAAAGTAAATTTAGATTTCATTGATTGTTTTTATATCTCATTAAATTATAAGAATCCTCGGCAAGTAGATTGATAACCTTAGACTGTATTTTGTAAATTTAATTGAGTGGTTAGAATCCCTCAGAAAATGAGAGGAGTTTTAGGAAAATATACTAGCCCCTTAAAATTTTTGTATTTGTCAAAAAGTAATTGTAAATATCAGCAAATGATTAGATCCCTCAGAAAAAAATAGTGCTAAAGCACCCAGAATGTGGTTGAAACCCCTCACTAAGTTGTCGTACACTTCAAAGAGTGTTGAAAATCTTCGATCAAGTCGGTTAAGGTAATTCGCCAATCAATAATCTCAGAGCATATTTAAGAGCTCTTAGGCTATAATGTTTTGGTAATGATCTTAACATAGGTGAACTAAAGGGAGACAAGAAGACTAAGTGACCGTTAAATTAACAAACACTTTTCTTGTTTGTAAATACTTTTAGAAGCAACTGATATTGCCGCTTTTAATCTACAAGCGGCCTGTTGAACTAGCTCAGTCCCGGGGGTATGGGACTTGAGTTGGAATTCTGGCCAAGTTCACTTGATAATATTTTACCAAAAAAAGGATTATAAATACTTTATATTCAAGTAATGATAAATTTCCTATTAGCTAACCGTTAAATCCTCAGCTAATAAAGTAATTGATAACTTTCATAATATAATCAGAAATATACAAATATATCGTTTATTTGTTATCGTCAATATCTGCTGTCGTTCAACGCGAATGATCATGGATAGTTATTAAAATGACCCGCTTGGGTGGCCGTATGGTCTAAGGCAGTGCTGGCCAAAGTACGACCCACGGGCTCGGATCCGGACAACTGGGCGCCAGGACAATTGGGCACTGGGACAACTGGGCGCCAAAAGTAACCCCACTTTTTTCTTTAAAAAAAACACTTTTTTTACATAATGCAATGCACTTTTTTTCTTTTTTATTAAAAAGGTATGAGTAAAAGCAAAAAAGCATGATTTTTTATGTGCAACATCATATTTAATTCAAATAATCTTGGTCTTGTATTAATGCATTGCAATAGTAGGTTAGGTTAAGTTAGGTTAGGTTAAGCTAGGTTAGGGTAACTTTAAAAATATTAATTAATTACGTTTCCTCTACTAAGATTGTTTTAAACAACAACTCCAAATTTAATATTTAATCACTTTTTAATTTTAAATTAAGAATATATGAAAAAAATTGCATTGCATTACACTAGAAAATAAATTGATTAAAAAAAGTGGGTCTTTTTAAGCGCCCAGTTGTCCTAGACCATTGCGGGCCGGATACGTCCTGCGGACAGGTTCAATGCGGCCTAAGGAGAATTCAAAATTCAAATTTAAAAAAGTGTTAAAAAACGAGAGTAAACAAGAAGAAAAAAATATTTAGCGCTCTTTTGTTTTCTTTCTATTTTATAGCTTATTGACCAGTGCCCAGAGATTAAATAATACGCAAACCATCCACGAAATTGGAATGTTAGAGAGTAATGCAAGTAGTGTTAAGAATCTGTTTTATTCAAGTATTTGTTAAATTATGTAGACAACTCACATTGTAAATTGTACAATAGTTCCGAAAAATTTAACATTGTAACTTTTTAATAAGCTATGTTGACTCATCTGACATTTTTCTTTTTTCTTTTAGACCGCTTCATGAAAAGTTTGCCCATCATTGTTCTAAGGAATCACTCTAGTTTTGGACTGTCCTTCTGATGATAAGGAGATCGGGGAATTATATTACCCCGAAACCGTTCTAAAGCAGTGGGCATGGGTCCACCTCAATATTTACCTCATCAAAATATTACAGGTAGACTCCCGGAACTCTTTTTCTAAGGGACATCAAACTGAAGTTAGAGTGGCCTGTAACAAAGGGGGAAAGACGGAGGGAGGCATATATAACAATGTCAATAGTAGTAAAAATAGAAATGAATACCTCATCATTTAATTAATAAATAACCCAAAATCTTATGAATATTCTAAGTCTCATAAGTACATATTATAAATACACAATAATATATAATTCACAAATACCACTATAAATAAGCTAAATTAATATTGTTCTCCATCAGAATTTCCAACATTCCATTTTAAATTTTGTTGGCTACCTTGAGTCCACTCAATTCGAGAAAAGTGTATAAATTGCCTTTATTAACAATATATTTTAAGTTTGTGTCCCACGCACACACTCAACATCACCAGGTGGAGACAATGGCATATGTTTTACCGGTGTATGCAGTCTTCACAGAAAGCTCAAGTAGGTTCTGACTGCCAACTCGCCTCAGTGGTATGAGTGGAACAAACTATCACCACACCATCTAGCCATATACAAGACCACCGGATTGTGGCGTAGCTCAGAAAAAGGTGATCCTACCTACTGTATTTCCCGCTGCATTAATGTTCAAAACAGCACGTACCTTATGCGGGGTTGGAGCTATTACCTGAAACAAGTGCTGGTTCAACTTGTTTTGGAAACTCATCTATTAAAATCTCCGAACTCCAGTGGTGGTGATCTATTCTTTTGAACCAAGAAATGGGCTGCAGTGAAATCTTGATACAAGCCACACACTTGTCGTTTTATAAACAATAGAGCGGTTAGCTTCATTAGTAGGCGCTGAAACACCAGGCATTTTCCTAAAAACCACGTGGATCTCTCACTGGGTTCATGACGAACCAGATAAACTCCTTCGGTACATGAAAAACAATTTAGTGGTCACCTTCTGTATTCGCTATTATACTGCTTTCGAAGACACTTTACCACACTAAAACATTTGAAATTTTATTCAAACTCCTCACCAACAATACGTGAATGGCCAGACGGCCAGAAGAACTCAAGTGAAGGTAACGTGCATGATTTACCCTTTCCTATTTTAATGAAACAAATAGCCGAAACTATTGTTAATGCTATCTTGCTACAACTTCACAGAGTGATATGTTCCTCTAGTATATTAATTATAGTTTTTAAATAAGTAAATATAACACTAAAAGATATATGCATAGTAAATAATTAGTTAGACCTATTACTCTTATATTGAAATAATATAAAAGTCTTTCTCTAGGAGTATGGTTTGGTGGATTGAAGGAGAAAGATATTCTTACGCATTACGAATGATAAGAACATTTACGTAGCTATTTTAGGAATTGAATATCTTATTCCTAAAACAATAATTTTGAATTATTTAAATGATTTGTTTGTTTTAAGGTTTAATCAAAACTACCTTAGTAAAAATACACAAGTTACATTCTATAGAAAAAAAAGGTGGAGTTGGATGTTGTGAAAAGTTACCTCCTCTTCTGCTGAGAGGGCAGCACCTCCCACCACCAGATAGTCACTCACAGTAATTGTCTTTTTTATTTTAGTCTAAGAAATCAATGCAGATCTTCTCTAAACGAAAGCTAAACTGTCAGTTCAGTAATTTGTAGCTTTATCTCAAGTATAACATCATTCAGGAGTTTACTTATTTGGAGCCAAATGAAAATGACTTCTGTCATTATAGCAATTATTATATTGGAAAAAAAGTTTGTGTTATAGGCGAACTTACTTCCTATTTTATCAAAGACCTAAATGAAAATGTTGTTAAATGAAGGTGATTTAAAAGTGGAAGAAGAACATTGTCTGTTTAAATCACCTGAAATAAATATTATGACATATTCCGGGTAACTATTCACTCCTCTTGTCCCATTGTTGCACAATATTATGATATTATGTTTAAGTTCCCCAAAGACATGAAAAGAGTACTCTTAATAACGTTACTTTACTCATAAGCATAGACAGGTTACTTTAATGCCCCCACCACATACTCGCCCGAATATTTCTCTGACCGTTCGGCCAAATGCTGGCATCACAAATGAAGTCGAAGGCCAGACGTCCATATATTCAGCTTCATCCGAATTCAGTTCAGTGTATTTTTGGTAAACGTGAGAGTCGCAGCTTTGTCGGCTTTATGTTTATTAGGTAGACACAATTATTATGACGCAATATATTAGTCCTTGTGTAATCATGTTTTGGATTTCATATTGCAGGTTGTCCTTGATAAACTTAGAGGAATTCGAATTAACTAATTCTTAAAATATTTCATAAACAAACAATATAGTTCAATGTTTTCAATATAAGCAACGGTGACACAGAAATTTTCTTTTTACAGAAAGCGTGCAGAACACTGTCTGACATGGATGTGTAGAGGGGTATTCTAGTGTTTGGGTCCTTTGATTCAGGCCAATAAGCTTACATATAGAAGAGCGGCGCTGAGCAGTCGCCAAGCTTTAAAGAGCGACTGCAAACAAAGTAGACTGCATTGTTTACACATTCTCCCTCGGACTTTCTCGGATATCCTAGCCGAATATGTAGAGGAAGGATAATACGTTTCTTTAAAGCCAGGAGCAGGAAGTAGAGGAACTGATGTGTATTTATTTTCACTATGCTGCAGAATTGCTTTAAAATTTTATTTCGATACATCAATAAAAATGTGCCATTCATTGGGATCGGGTGTAGTGCCAAACTATTTCATAATACTAATATCTACATCATACTGTCCTCCATAATAACATACTTGGGATACATTAAACTGCATTGTAAAAAAAATAAATTTAGTTCTTGCTTTAAGTTACTGCCATTGTTGTGACCAGATACTAAGGAGTTCAGCTTACTCTTTGGTTAACAGTAGGTCCTTTAAATCTTCTCGTTTGGTTTGTTATAGTATGTCATCAGTTCACGGTTGGTATTACAAGCCCGCTTCAATGGCCGAATGACCTAAGACAGGGATAACAAATCTATGGCACTCGGGAGGCCCACGAATATAATTTGGATGGTACGCCGACATGAAAAAAATAAAAAGTAAATATAATTTCTCACAACGTGGTATAATTTTTGGAAGTCGATAAGATTTCAACAGTCATGAAACATGTCATTCACGTGTCACAATACATTTTATTAAGTCAACTGTTTAAAATCGTCTTATGTGATATGAAGACAATTACCAACCAAACATCATTCAATATGTTGGCTAGCAAAATACCAAATCATTTCTCAAATTAAGATGAAAAATATTATCTACATTTCTGATTCTAGCATTTATTTAAATTCATTGGTATTTTTTTTCAAACAAAGATGCTACTTTCAATATTTTTACCTTAAGTTAATGAAGATAATGTCATCTATGACACTCAGGTTAGTGATTTAATACATTTTTCTTTTTTAAAATCCAGTCATTATTAAGTCATCAAAAGATGTAAATAAGAGGTGGCACAGTAGACTAGTTAAAAATTCAGTTTGTCCTTAGTGGTATAAAATTCGGATAAGTTTCGCCATTAATGATCTAAGGTGTCACTCTAATGTTTGTCTGAGTTGCTTATGACTGTGAGATTGGGGCTCAAATTCAGGGTAAGAGTGGTTTTCCCTAAATGGTTTTCCACTTCTTCCAATCAAATGCTGGTATATTACCGCTAAAATGTTTCCTTACTCTTCCATACTCTAGTAGAGTAATTTTCATATATTCGTATAACCTGGAAAGATAGTAAAACGCGATAAAAAATATAATCTAGAGCAGATCAGGGCCATAATCCCGTCACTAAATCATAGTAAGATAAGAGTGTTATGCGAGGAAGAAAAACTATACACACAAAAGTTGTGACGTGATATGACATTTTTACTCTCATTTCACATAAATTCGCTAAAACCACCCAAAATATTGCTAGGTAAAAATCATGATGATTAGTGTATTTGAGACAAATTTACATTATTTAAAAAAATGCAGCGTATTTAAAAATATTTGATCAGTTTTATTTGAAAAAAATTTGCATGAAGAACGTTTAGCAAGATTATATGATAGTTTTTCTGTAGGAAACTAACCTGGAAATCTGTTTTTGATACTCTTGTTTCAGCTTTAATAAGCCATGTGAGAAATATTTTACGATTGTGTTGTGCAATTTATTTATTATAACGTTTAAAACCAAGAATGGCAGTGGCTTACTCTAAACAGTGTCTCCCCAACTTTATTGATCAATCGCGACATTAAACATAATTTATTCCCAGCAATTAATATAGCTTGATTTCTTTAAAAATTGACATTTAGAGCACCTTTTATAGATTAATAACATATTTATTGTGGTCCACGTTAGTAATATTCTACTGTATATTACTTTATAGGCATTTATAAGATCTATAAAAATATGTTAACTTCATATAACGTAACTTTAAGTATTAATAGTGAAACCATGTTTAGTAAACTTTTCTAGCTGTTAGATATGCTCAATTAGAATAATACTATAGTATAGATACATAAAAATATGTCAAATCTTAAAAAGCATTGATATACGTTTGTAAATAAGTTAGTAAAAGAACCACCAGTAGAGTGAGATGCCTAAAGAGGTGAGTTATTTTTTATTCTCCCGCGTTTCACTACCTTTTAGATTATACGTAGTAGTAGTTTAGTAAATACGCAATATTTTTAAGAACGATATAAATATAATCTAAATGAAATTTATCCATATTTGTATGGAAGTAGAGGTGGGAAACCCTTTAGGAAAAATGATCCTCAGTACACTGGCTGGATTTCAAATCCTGACGTCCCCATCCCCGTCACTAGAAAAATACAAACTTAATTACCTTTACCATGTGCTTACTGGTTGAGGTATTAATAAAGTCAATACTAGTAATATTAACTACATTATATTCTCTTGTATGCAAGTTTTAATATAAGAATATTATTATTATTATTATTGTATAATTTTGTTCACAAAACGCTATAGACTTTTTTAACATATTTATTTTTACTTTCTCATATAAAGAAGAAATATTGTAATCGTTAAAACAAAATTAACCACGAGATCATGATGAATATTAACATTTAATGTAGGCATACCTCCGAACCCCCAAAAAATGTATTTGGAATTCCTGTGGGTCCTTCGGTTTGTCTGGGTGTACTGTACATTGTGCCACAACTGAAAATTATTATTATTATTATTAGCACCGCGTCTTACTACCCGTTCGGGTTATACGCACACAACTGAAAGGATTTTATGGAATGGTTCAAATCTTATAAATTATTTATGCATCAACTTGGGTGATTTTTTAACTTTACTTCCAGCCATTTGTTTTATGGTGTTTATTGATTGAAACTTTTTTTTTAAATTGAAATTTTAGGCAGGGGTTCAAACAATTTTCTTTAAAATGGATATCTGTTGTGTATTTGACATGACAAATACTATCTACTTATATTTCGCAGAGAAAATTCGTTCATGGGTAGTTACTAACTGCTAACTTTTGAAAATTAGATGGTCCTCTAAAACTGTTCTACGAATTTTTTTTTAAAGTATATCATAGCAGTGTTTTATATAATTAATATTAATTTGTACTTGTTTTCATAGAAAAAATTATTTATAGGTCGTTTAAACATAGCTTATATTTTTTAATTCAAAATATTTTTAGGATGGCTTTAGCGTTTTTGTTCAAATTAGATATCTGGGCAGTGTTTGAAATGATAAATAGCGATGGAGTAGAAAGTCCAGGGCTGGGGGGATGGTGTTCGATACCACCGCTGGAATTAGATGTAGATGTAGATGTAGGAGAATCGAAACGTCTGAGAAACTGTATTGGCTAAAGTTCTCTAATACTATTTTCTAGTGGATCTTCCCCCTCACCCCCAACCCTTTAGAAAAATTGGCTCCCCAAGCTCTTAGTCTGTATATTTGGTAACGTCTAATTTGTTATTTCCCATTACCTTCTTCGTCAGTAGTCAGCAACCTGTTATTTTTCTTATCTTATTTTTACTTTAATTTTTGTTTTAGTATATTTTTGCTATATCTTTTGATTCTTCAAAATTTATGTAGGCGTGTTTCTTACATGGAGGATGGTTGGGGGNGGGGTAGGGTCTTTAGGTCATCCATTGGATGCCATGAACAGAAGATCGTTGAGAACTACTGCACTAACATCAGTTTACTTGGCCCACACAGAATACAACTTTATGGTGTTTTCCACAATAAAATAATTAATGGATATACCCCTAAACCATTCATGAATTGGTTTAACAACTAATGAAAATATGAAATAATTAATACATTCACAAAATCTAATTTATTTAACTAACTAATGATTAATAAATGATTATTTGTGATGTATCATCATCGATACTGAATGATAAGTACGTAGACCTTGGTTCCCACGTTCCTAGAAAAGTCTTTCGAAATACTCTGGTACTCATTAAATATACATTTGACAATTGCATCTTTATATATTGACTGTTTTTGTATTTTGAAAGAAGACAACATGTAATACAATGTATCCAAGAAAGGGATCGAGATAGAATGACTTGTTTAAAATGTGTGATCAACCCTCCATATAGAAACAGGTGGTGGGAATCTCTGGTGACACATAGTGTATTATTGGTATTTCAAGGTTCCATTTTGGGCGCTTTGGAGTATTGGATCTGACCGACTCGAACGTGTGTCAGGTGAATACGAATGCTTTTCTCACTCCATTTTACTATTTTCAGTACATCAGTAACTCTTCATTTTTCCTGAATCTTAAAATAAGTTTGTAATTATGATATATAGTAATTACTAACAAAAAAAAAATCTTTAAACGATCCCGTGACCATCAGAAACAATATTGTGACTCTAATTTGGGTCGTGACCCAGAATTTGTGAGCCACTGCTCCAAGAGTTAGTAAGTATAGAGGAAGTGCATCAGCTTTAGTGTGAGTAGAGGATGATGGAATCATAGCTAGTTAAATATCATTTGGAAAAGTACCCAGTTGTGACCGCCTGAGACTCAAATTCGAATCCCCACATCACAGGCGAACTATGGCAAAACGGAAGCCCTAGACCATGTGACCACAATACAGGTATAGTATTAGAACAATAATATTATCCTCATCACTGAACATGAGGTCTAAATGTAAGGCTCATTAAGTCATGTTTGTTATAGGGTTAAGGTGGGGCTTTAATTATGGCTGGTGGTACTTAAGGAAGTTTTTCGTAATAGTTTTCCCCTTTCTACTTGCAAATGCCGATAAACGTACACTAAATTCTCGCTTTATCGTCCTCAATAACGAATCCAAATAGTGTTTAGCGTGAACGGGTAGTAAGTTGTTGTCTAAAAACAACACCCCATTATAACGTTAACTTTAATACCAATTGTAGCATGTCAATCAGACAGATTGGACAGCTACAAGTAAAAATCAATATTTTTATAATTTATGCAAGAAAGAAACATAATTAACATATTTATTTGAATCTACCTTGAAGTTCATTTTCTCTGACTAGATGCAGTCTAATAAAATTACGCATTTCCCTACATTCAAACACGTGGTTGGTCAAAAATATTGTCTTTTGATAAATACTGTTGCAGTTTTCAAAGAAGAGGATTAATATTATCATAGTTATGAATAAAATACGTTAACGCAGACCCTTTGCCATTGGATGATGTCGGATAAATTTACTTACACTTGCCATGCTGTCCACCAGGAAAAATAGTAAAGTACATCTATATCACAAATTCTCATAAAAATAATAACGGATCCTAAATCATATAATCATACCAGAGATATTTAAATAGAAATTGCTTTCATATCCATTTACCCTGTTGAGATATTATTGAATTGAATTGCCACATGGTAGAAGAAAATTATTCAAAGATGGCAGCCACACGTGCTTAAATTATAACACCTGACTAAGGAAAGGAGTTCATATCGAGTTCGACCTACTGACCCACTCCACGTCAAGAGACTCTAGCGGTGAGCCAAGGAAGCTTGTTCCTCCCTTTCCCCGCAAGTGGATTTCTCTTGTTATTTCATTTTTCTGCCCGCCTTCATCCATATTTCTCCTTTCTATGTTCCTGTGTTTATCACCTTCTCTGCTTCGCTCCATTCGTGTCATATTTAGCACTATATAAAGACCCCTAGCCAGGTTCCCATTACAGCCTATTTTACTGCAACCCAGCATTGAAGAAATAACTTCTGCGCCGCATCAAAGAACATGACGACCATGAAGCTTGGGCCGTCTGATACGCCACCGCCATGGACAGGATGACGGACCTTTCGATAAAAAACCATCAAACTGGAGACGTTGGATCCACTGCAGCCATGGATAGGACCACGGACTTCAATTAATTAATTATTTCAAAGTAATCAACGTGTCCTTATGACTCAGAATCTAAATTTTGTAGTAAAGGATAGGCCATGTTTGTTTGCACCCTCTTAGTTTTTCTGTTTATTGTCGGAGACGATTTTCATTTGTGTTGATAGTTTGTCAAATTGACAATGGATCAACGGCAAGTCTTGTTGACTTCCTAACTTAAAGGTTTATGTTGTTTAAATATTGTGTCCTGCAGAATGAGGGACAAGTCTAATAATAGCTAGTTTCATGTATGTTACATCAGTCCTAGAGACTATGTTGCTCTTTATATTTACCATAAAGTGTTTACGTTACGAGCCTTGGGCTTGGAATACAGTAATGTCTTAGTTACAGACTTGCTAAACTTCCATAAGTTTCATTAGTCTAATTTGACTCAATGTTTCGAATGACGCCGTAAACGTCATGTACACCTGTTTACTTTTTGGATGGCTACAACCAGGTTGTCTGTATTGGATTACATACCTCAGTTGAATTGGTGGAATTATTTATCTTGTGTTGGTTAAGAAGTCACGATTCTCGTACGGTATTAACTTCGGTAAGCAAACCGGGGAACTGCCATAGAGTCATAGTGGGGTTCGCGCAAATAATACCCTTTTTCTTTGCCAGGATTTTGGGCTCCTATTGTGTTAGTGTTATTCTTAGTTTGTTTTCAACTAGGTTTTTGTGTACTATAGAATGCGTTGGTAGTACCATAAGGGATAGAGACCAGCCATAGTACTATTTTGTTGACACCTGCTTATTAGCCATCAACCACCATAATCAAGAAACTTTTCTATTGTTTATAATTATACTTAATGTTTTAAAGAGTTAAATCTACAGCCCAGCCTGGCTTAACTGATTTAAAGTTATATATGTAATTATATCTTGTTCTATATTTTGTTATTAACTACTATTTTTCTTCTTCGGAACAATTCATCCAGTAGACCGGCTCCTACACAGCCCTAGTAGCTACAGTAGAATATTCAAATTCACAAAGTCCTATTATCTGCATCAAACTTCAAAGTATAACCTGTAATATCATTGTAAAACCTCAATTTTGTTATTTCTGTTTTATAGTAATAAATCTATATGTTGTTAACCAATTATTTTGATATAAAAATATAACCAGTAAAGGTAAATCCTTTCACAATTAATGACCTGCCTCGGTGGTGTAGTTAGCTAACGTGCTGGTTTCGTGTTGAGCTTGACTGCCGAGGACGGGAAGATTGAGGGTCGAATCTCGATCGGGTCAACTGGGGGTGGTTTATCATAAATGGTTTTCCACTGTTCCTTCACGCAAATGTGGGTTCACTTTCTTTATATTCAACCTTCCCAATTACTAACCCATCAGCGTAATAATTAGTACTTAAGCGATAAACCGAACGGGTATTAAGACGTGGTACTAAGTATTATTATTAGTAACGATTGTAATGCATCAGATAAATAAATAATGCTGGCGTTATTGGTGGATACTATATTATCATTACGAAGCATTATTTTTCACAACGTCATCTTATTTGGGCAGGCTATTGGTATATAATTTGAGGAATGTTGGATTTTAAAGAAATCTTCACACAGTTGCTTGGAGGTAGAGTGGTAAATATGTTTAAAAAAACCGACCTCATTACACCTGACCGAGATGTGAACAACTACCCCTCCATAACAGGCAGGCTTGACTAGAGGAGCCATGACATGTATTATATGTGTACAATGATACAGGTATTATAAATAGTCGAACTTAAACCATAAAAAATACATTATCTATATCCAAAAAGAAACTGTGGCAACTTTTGTAGGAATAATTTATTTTGACTTTTACCAAATTTGGCATATTCTATATCCAGTAATTTATAAAATAATAATATTTAGCACCGCGTCTTACTACCCGTTCGGGTTATACGCTTTAAGTACTAATTACTCTAATAGATTAGGAATTGGGATGGTTGAATTAGAGGAAGTGAACGCGTATTTGCATGGAAGGAGAGTGGAAAACCATTTCGGAAAAACCACCCCCAGTTCACCCGACCGAGATTCGAACCTCTATCTCCCCGTCCTCAGCAGTCGAGCTCAACACGACACGCGCGTCAGCCAACTACGCCACCGAGGCGGGTTAATTTATATAAAATATATAAAATAACTAGATTACGCATATATTATTTCTAGAATTTAATTATCTAAACTACATAAAAAAACTGAGTGGAGACTTTTAGTATAATAATTTTAAATGATTATACTATAGAATATAATTTATATATAATGTGTCTATATACTGAAACACCTAATACCTATTAAATTACTTTAATTTATCGTTACTTGTTTTTGTTGGTTATTGTATAAACAGTTCTGAAGTAGACTTGCCATTTAGAATAAATATTTAGAAAGTAATACATTTTAACATAAAATTTTTATGATCGCTTAACTAGCATGAAATGCTAAGCATGTCGTTTATAGTTTTGGTAAATCTATAAAGCGTAAGAAGATTCAGGGAAATTAAGAAACTCTCTAAAGAGGTAATATCTAGTGTAATAGTTTTCAAATGTTTTCATTACATACAAGTATTTTGAAATATTAAGCGCTGAAATGAGACAATTTCTCGTTGAAATGAAGCTAAAAGACTCAACACAAAACAAAGTAATGTAGAAATACCATGAGAAAAAGAGTAACAATATACTTTTCGATGTTCTTTTTTACTCTACACATTTTTATCCATCACTTTTGTTTTCTTCTGCTGCCAATGATCTCACTTTGTCACCGAGTTTCAGTCCCATAACACAAGAAACATGGGGGTAGAAAAAATGAATGTATAAAAAGAGAGAAGTAAATGCACATCTACGTGTCTTTATACACGGATAGACTTGTGGATCTATTTCTGTTCAATTCAATATTTTTCTGCCATTCCCCCTACTCCATTCCTTTCCCCCCTAGTTTCATCCCTTATATATCCTACGACCGATTCCATGAAACTCCCAACCACCCTTTTCCGGTACTCGGTAGTCGAAATGATGGATGGTATTTCCATTCGTATTGAAGAGAGAAAGAAACTCAGAGAAGGCTGTGACAGTAGAGCATCGGTTATTTATTAGTTATCGTTCCCACAATACTTGTCACCCTGGCGGAGAAGTGGAGAAACACTGACGGGATGGTTCAGAAAGAATAGAAAAGGAGAGACAAAGTTTTTTTTTAACGGTGGGGAAAAAAGCCCGAAGCTTCGGTAGCCATGTATACCTATTGTTTCATGACAGATAACAATATTATTGAAAAATGTTTCTTGTTAATCTTTGTTATGTATAATGGTCAGTCTGATGAAGAGTATATGTATGA
Source organism: Timema douglasi (assembly GCA_901482245.1). Lineage (NCBI taxonomy): Eukaryota > Metazoa > Arthropoda > Insecta > Phasmatodea > Timematidae > Timema > Timema douglasi. The sequence continues at coordinate 131,227 of CABEEJ010000255.1, read as the reverse complement.
AATGTATGTGTGCGTATGTGGTCGGTTGGGTTTGTTTGTGTGTGCTTAGTCAGGGGTCAGTAGATTGATCTAGGTATATTGGATTAAGGTAATTGCTAGATTGTTAAATGGGGGAGGTGTGAAGAGAAAAAAAACACATGGTTCGTAGATTTAATGAAAGTAGGCTATTATAGAACCTCGTGGTAGTAGTGTATTCCAAGTACGTGTGAGAAGTAATGGTTCTGTGTTGGGAGTTATTTCACATATGGAAACATCTCCACGTGTGCTACTTCAATTAGTTTAATGTAAATAAACATTTTTACAGAGATATATAGAAATTAACCAGATTTTTGTATTGATTAAATCGTTTGTTAACACTCGTAGCTGTATAAAGCCTTTAATTTACATTTTAGTTTACATTATTGTTAAATCAAAATTAATGTTTTATACTGTATAGCTGCTAATATCTAATTCCATGGTTATATTCTGGCAACGTTGACAGTTTTAAGAGAAGCCTGTGTATTATATAATCTTAATATATAAATACGAGGTCTATGAATCACTCACTGACTGACTGATGAATTCATCAACGTATCTCTTGAAACCCTGGATTTCGAATCTTGAAATTGTGTATGGAGGTTCCTTTTAGATCATATTGATACGTTAAGAAAGGGGTTTTATGAAATTAAACCCCCAAAGGGATGAAACAAGTAATGTAAAATTGTGGTAGTCAAGAAATTTAGATAGAGCTGGAAAGCTGAAACCTGGGAAAAGGAAGTTCCCGATAAAATAGGAAAAAATCTATAAATATAAAATTTAAAAATGGGGCTCTGAGAAAAAGGGGAGTGGCATGCAATTATAAAAATCCTTTTTAGATTAGGTGGAAGATTAAAATCTAAGAGACAGGTAGATAGACAACTTAATATTACCAAATAAATATTGAATTATGAATTTTCGAATAGCTTTTCGTAGAAAGATGTTGAGGGTTTCAAAATTTCCAATACTAATAGAAATAACAGCTTATCAATGCGAAAGAAAATTTAAATTCTCAAGGCACTTAAAGGAACCATTCAAAATATGCATAAATGTCTGATAATTTTAAATTATTATATGTGACCTCAAGAAATATGTAAGGACTTATACGTAGAAAACTATTTTTTAGGTGTATTAGAAGATTCTAATTTGGCTAGCTGTTAATAAAGCCCCTCTAAAATCCAAAATAAATTAAAAAATTAAAAATGCATGATTGTGAATCGATAAAATAGGGTAGAAGGGGGGGGGGGGCGGAAGAGTTTGGGTCTCAAAATTTCCTAGACAAATATAAAGAAATACTTATAATCATGGAAGATAACCTAAATTTTAGAAGGAAGTTAAAGGAACCACTTCAAGTAATTTCCAATTTCAATTTCCTTTATTATAGTGCCAGCCAACAGTCATGAGACTTGTGACAAGCCAGCACTGAAAAGTACACAATTACCATAAAAGCACGTTTAATAACAAAATTAAATAATCGATAGTACCTAAATAATGATACATTCTGATGGATAGTTACAAATAAAATAGGACATACTAATGATAAATAATAACTATAATTATAATAACAATAATATTAATAATATAATAGTTTTTTAAAATAATGTCCATGTCTATTTGGTAAGGAGTAATAAATTATAGGTTATATCTTTTTGGTTATTATTTTTTATTCCTTTCATCTTAATAAAAAACCAAAGATGATGTAAAATAAGGAGAAGGTAATAAAAAATATAACCAAGAAACAAAATAATAACAATAATAATAATAAAAAAATGAATTTTTAAATGGACTATAAAAATAGGGTTAGGGGGTTTAAAGTACGAAAAATAAATTCTTTAGTTATGGTAGAATATTTGAATTGGGGGAGCAGGTAGATAGACACCTCCAGATAACAAAATACATCCTAAAATTTGAAATGTATAAATGAAAGATGATAAAATAGTGGAGGAGTGTGCTTACAATATTCAAAGTTTATATAAATAGCTATTTCTTTGAGAGATGGCTTAGAGGAAGTCATCAAGAAGGAAGGGATGCCAAAAATTTGGCAGCTGAGAAAGGCGGGAGCAATGACCGACAGTTTGAACTGAAGAAGGATGCTGGTCCCGCTGACAGGTGCTAACCTAACTGGAGGATGATGGATAAGCTATTTATTTGGGTTTCAAAAACTGACACTAGGCAAGAAGCTATAGCATCACTCAAAATAAACATATAAGGTCCACCCCAAATGCTATAAATATCTTAAAGTTCTTAAATTTCAAAATAAATTATCAAAAAATTAAAAGTAGGTCATCTCAAAATTTCCAAAATTAAAAAGGACAAATGGTACAGCACAATAGCACAAACTTTTTTTTATAGTGTATTATAGTTTCGAAGAAAGTATTTATAATATAGGTTCTCACTCAATTACCCCTAGGAAAGTTTTCCTCATAAAAACAAACATATTATCTGGTCAATCACAATAAACTTTTTTATGTAAAATTTGCAAAGCAAATATTTCACAAATTTTTAATTAAATTTCAAATTTTCAAAAGTAGTTTATTTCTAAACAATCATAAAATTATTTGTAGTTTGTAGAAATAAAAATTGGCTTTTAATTATCATGAAACTATTCCCAGATACTCATTTTGAGCTAAATTTTCAAGGCCAAATCCGAAAAATTTCAAATTTCCTAAGTTGGCCCTAGTGAAATATAAAATATATTTATCTGAATTTATGAGTCAGTGCGAAGGATGTACTGAGCTTCACTTCTAGTTTTACCTTTCTAAATTCAGCGTACAATACATATTATTTTATTATTTACAATCATACCATAGCAAACAAGCAATAAATATGAGGACATTTGTTGGTAAAATATTTCCCCTACCTGAGTTGTAGTATTTTAAGTGACTTTGAAAGTGATCTTGGCCGATTTGTTTCCAACAAGAGAAATTGCACAAGTTTGGTGGACCGTTTTTTTAGACCATGGCAATGGTGCAAGAAACCCTTGTGGCAACCATTAGAGTAAAACTCGCGATCAGACGATATTACAAATAGTACATGTATTTAGTTCTCTTAATCTTTATATCATCCAGATCGAGCTTATTCTCGCATTCAAAGGGTCTGGGGATGAGCTTGTCACTCTAACTCGAGATGTATTGTTATTTTCAGCACCACGTCTTACTACCTGTTCAGGTTATACGTCTATGTACTAATTACACGAATGGGTTATGGATGAGGACGTCTTAATTTAGAGGACGTGCACTCGCGTTTGGGTGGAGGGAGAGTGGAAAACAATTTAGGAATGACCACCCAACTGGGATTGAACCTCAATCTCCCCATACTTGGTAGTCCAGTCCAACACAAGATTAGCGCGTTAGATCACGTGGAAACTGAAGCGGGTGATCCTAGTGTAAATATTTATTCTTTAAAAATGTTAAACAGAATCAAAGTATAGAAAAAATTAAACCTATTTATTAATTGGTGATCTTTCATTATAATTGTAACCATTTGAATAGTTGGTAGGGAACGTTAAACCACCTGGTGCCCAAGCACCTTATTTTTAAATCTATGAACATATTTAACTACAACTATGAGCTATCTATAAATTGGCGCTTGTGAATACAAAGAGATCAGGTCGTAGAAAAACCTTGTCAGAATATTAACCAAGGGTGCCGGAAAAAGAAAAGTACTAAAAAAAACAACTAAAAAATACGATATTAAAGTTGATCTATCAGCATTACAATTACATAGCTAAATATGAAAGGAAAAAATAACGCTTATCTGGGATCGACAAATAATGGAAATTATCAAATTATGCTACCATATTTCAGTGAACCACATGGCCTTTGAAAAGCCATGGTACTCATTTATTTAATACGTAACATAGTATAGTATTTTATTTACGCTCTTTGGTAATCCCTTGTGCTCTTTAATACAAAATGTTCTTTAAAACCGTATTTTTCTTCGTTTAACTTATCTTATGAGCGTGCTTAGGTGAATATATCCTTCTTTCGTGTACTCAGTTTGTGGGTAAATAAAATTTGGTTCAAAGATGCAATTGATTTAAATTTATTAATTTCCATAACTTGGTTGGCATTGCCACAGCTAAGGTTTGAACTGAGCGAATTTTCTATCATTTCCATCTGTGTAGGCATTGTGGATCATCTGTAAGATCAGTCTTTGTTTACATAACCATGGGAAACCATGATTTGTATTTAATTGTATATTGGTGGATAAAATATTTCTCCTCGGTTAAAAATAATAGCAGCTCTATTGCTACGAGTGAGTGGTTTGGTGTAATAAATAGATAGCGAGTTGGGAGAGAGGTAGTTTTAAAGTTTTCATCGTGGCATGAAGGAGTGAAAAATACAATTCGATTCAAATTAAACATTGAAAGCTAAAGACCATTGTAGATTTGGTGGACTTTGACAAGTAAACTTTTGGCTAAAATGTCGATTGAGGGCTCAATAAATATAACTTTTCCCGATGAAAAGCTTAGAATATATTTTAGTGCAATAATATGTAGTTATCGCCACAACGATCCACTATTTATTATTCCATTTTATATTTATTTTGTGACTAGAATATTGAATTGTATCAAATAATATGTTCTATTCCTAAACCATTTTTAGTTCTTTTAGTGTAAGACATTGGTGTAGAGATGTAAATTCAACTTAAATAATTACCCATATGCTCGTTGTCCAAATATCATCCAAAAACCATGAAAGCCCTCCACCATTGTATGTATAATTGAGTAGTTGTGCTAATCATAGTATCAATTCCTGTGGAGAAAACTATATTCTGATATCAATGATTCGTTACATTTCCCTTTCTCTTAGCCTAAAAGGATGTGGACTTTAAGTAGCTTTGAGCTTTTACTAGCGGGTTTCCCTGAGATTACTGAACTCATTAGTATAATCCAAGTCTTTGAAACTGGTGTCCATACAGACTATATTAATTTAATCAAACTAATAATAATGGAATTCTTACTTATTTTATGGAACTAGGAACTCAAAATATCACTGCCGCATTTACAAGAGGAAGCAACCTATTCCTATCTTGAGCTAGTTCTATCCAGTCCACCTCATTACACCATAACTCGTTCAGATCCATTATAATGTTATCTTCCTATCTGTGTCTTCCCAATGATCTGTTCCTAATGGGTTTGACAGTAAGTACCCTGAACAAGGTTCTACAATCTTCCATTCTGCATGTTCTGCCTACCTCGATCTTCAAGACTTGATTATCTTAACAATGTATTGTGATGAGTGCATGGTATATAACTTATCATTATGTATAATTCTTCACTTCCCAGAGGACACATCCCTTTATGAACTGAATACCTTCCTAAGGACCAAGTTGTACAATTAGGATGGTAAAATTTAGAGTTAATGTACCATCATAATTATGCGTGATGTGATAGTTGGAAACTATTAATAAAAGGCCAACCCTTAATATATCAAACCGAGATACACACCCCGATCTTCTATCTCTTGATATCCAGTCTAATGGGAGAGTTGCACACTATAAACCAAACATGTTGAAGGGTTAGGTTACTAGAGTTTCAACACACAGCATTATTTATTATTGGTAAGCCTAGCTTCTTTCAATTTCAATACATATACAATATCCACACACAAACAAGAAAAAAAATACAGATATTACTTTTAGGAATATAATTTTTTAGGTTGCTTGGTCAGAACTAACTTTTGTTTTCAAATATTAATTATTTATTTCACATTTAGTTATATTAGTTTTTCCTTCAATGACTTTTATTATTTTGTTTTATTTACTATTCTGTTGCATATATTATTTTTTGTAACGCGTATGAATCTTGGATATCCACATTCTTAAGTGTTAGAGAGGATGAATATATAATTTGGAGAAAATTTACACTTATTGCTTGGAGGGAGGGATGGAATAAATTTGGGAGATATATCCTAGTTAGGCGTAAGCCCTAATTTCCCTGTTACCAGCCTACCTTATTAGTGGTTATGGATTAATTTGTACTCATGCTTATCAGTACTAGTTTTAGCACTGTGCAGAGTAAATAGGAGTATAACACTCAATAAGTGCAGCTAAATCCACTAATAACGGGGTTATTATTTCAAATAAAGCTCATTAATTTTTGTTAACATTGACTCGTTATGTAAGATTGTACGAGAGTAATTTTACTGCAAACAACTATCTCGTACTAGTGGGCGGGAGGTATCATTCTCTTCTCTATTGTTTGATACTTACGATTAATTTGTGGCTCAAATCTTATATGGGGTACGGAAATGTATTTTACTGAATGGTTTCTCACTTGTTCTATACGTATAGGTGGTCCCCTTTGATCTAATTGTATATATATTTCATATTTTATACACGATTATTGTAAATGTATTTAGACAGCCATATTGGGTGGTATGTGCACACGCCATACTAGTGACTGCTTCTTGGCAAATAATTTTATTAATGACACGCTTTGGTTGTTGAAAGCTTAAGGCGTCACTCTCGCAATAGACTGGACCACCGATTACGTGAAGAACCGAGCTCAAATCCAAGTCGGGTTTACTGAGGCTAGTGTTTCCTAAATTGTTTTACACTCACCCTCAACGCAAATGCGGTTACATTTTATATAGATTAAAACCTCTCCATCCCTAACACATTTGCGTAATTAGTACATATCCGAACAGGTAGTAAGACGTGGTGATATAAACAATAAAATAATAATGTCGATGTTATGAGATGTGTAAGTAGGCAGGCCTGCATTTGAATTAACAGCAGCAATAGTCTTAAGGCAACAGGGAAAACCACAGCAAAGAAAAAATCTAGCTAATCCAGTCGGAAAAATCCCAAGCCTCCAAGCTCAGTGGCAGTAAAATAAGTTATTACATTAATCTAGTATTTTTAGTTTCCACTCGTTTATCAAAATCAACAATTGTCTACCCAATAAATTTAATGGTAACGAAACGATTAAGTTCCATTTTGATTAAACGCTGATGGATTTGGTTGATCCACCCTGATATGAAACCCCTGTTATAGACTGCGAGAATGTTAGTAGTGTGAAGTGACTGACACCTTTCAATCAATTTACATCTCATCCCTCATATCAGTAATGAATGTCAAGTTCTACTACGATCGATCAATTAGCCAATCAAATGAATCATTCGCTACATTTCCTACTGATTGAAATACCATGTTTGGATTACTACATAACAACAGATGTTTGCATTTTGTAAAAAGGCTTCTTGCTACAGTTCTTTATATTAGTACACCAATTAACTTTATTTACTATGTAATTTTATTAAATTTTAAGAACTAATTTCTCAATCAACAAAGGGACTACTAAACTACATTAAATATAGCTAGAGTTATCTTATTCGTTTGTTTTGTAAAGCTTCATAGGTCAATGTGCAAATGTGTTTTAAAGAGAGAATATGAATATGCTCTATTTAAAAAAAATAGTTTGGATGTAGTATTTTCAAGCTTATTAAATACATACATCCTTGGAATAGTTATTAATTTATAAGAGAAGCTTGAAATGTTATTTAAATATAAGGCACGTATATTAATAAACCAAAGTCGATCGAGTTAAATAAATTTTTGCCCTAGTTTGAGCGATTGATAACAGCAGCATGATGTAGTAAACAAAATTGGAGTGGTGGAAGGCTATCCAACCTCGGTCTTCATATAACTGAAAATTTGTATGGATTTATTTTCTATATATACTATTTAATAGAGAGGACAAATTACAGGATATTTCTATTACTAAATTTTTATACAAACAACACTGTATTTATCACAGAACAACTTACCGTATACATAAAAGTATTATACAGTGCTTAAGATCCAGTAGGAAAAGTGCTCGTTTAACATGCGCCCCAAGGTAAAAGAAATACTTTTATAACCGATTTATTCTTGACTAAGCTCATGTTATAAGGAGGGGTGGGGGTTTGCAGGGGTTGTTACTTTTGCAGTGGCTTAGTCGGGTATAGCCAATCAATTTTTAAAGGGGGCACTACAGCAAATGCTACATTTGAGTTTAGTTGGTAATTTTTCAGAAGGGGGATGAAAAGCGTTAGCGAAATTTAGATTAGCTTTGAGTTTTTGTAACGGCCAAATAGACCTGTGCAACGTCAAATTGAAGCAAGGTTTCATATAAAAGTTACTGCAAAAAAAACTCTTATATTATGGAACTAGCATTTATCTGTGATTTAACTCGCAGTAAACAATATATCAAAACATTCGACAGCTATAAATGCTAGAAAATGATGAAATTTCAAAAGCAGAGTTTTATATTCTTATTATATATTCAAGAAGACCCAATGACTTACCCCCATCTCCTCCACATAACAGCTCATATCACGTGTCACATTATGTACTCGCAATACCAGTCGAGACGAATGTTCATCGCTTATGCCTGGTTTTTACGACACCACTACGCTCGCTGATGAGCTAGCGTGATAGTATATAACCTACCGTGGTTCCCTAAAATTACTATTATTATTATTATTATTATTATTATTATTAGCACCGCGTCTTACTACCCGTTCGGGTTATACGCACTTACGTTAATGTGTAATGGTAGGGTGATTGCGAGATGAAATGAAGGACCTACAGTTTAACGTGGAATCCGAACCATGGTGGAGGCCTGGCATTCGGTTCTATAAAAAATAAAGAGTGAAACAGAAAAGGTCCCGACTCGATACGATGAATAGATTTTAAGTTTACAGGAAACAAACAAATGGAAAGACCCGATAAACACTCTAAAACGAATTATTTTAGAATATTATATCTTAAACTACCCAGAAGGAAAGTAAAACACCACAAAAATTTGAAGCCGCAGAAATTTATCTGGTGTACAGTTTCTCCACACGGGGAGTCTATAAAGTAATTTTGTTCTTATATAGTGTATAAAATTAATCATAGGGCAAACTAACCAAATCTTAAATTATGTATACATAATAATCGTTTATTGTTTTAAAGTGTGTAACAAAATGTGAAATGTAGGTTGACTAAAAGCCAATATCAAAGTACAGATTATAATTTATTACTATGTGTTAAAAGCTAAAATTTATTTTGAAGATTAAATTAAAACTTCTCTATACACAATATTCGTACTCTCGATTATTAGTGTTGATTAAAAAATAAAGAAAAGTAGCAGAACATAAAAATTGGTTGCTATAAGAGTTAAAACAAATTAAAGTTAAATATAAATGTAACAGTCTTCAGTTTAGAAAAGGAATGATTCATTCGCAATATGTTTTGGCCTAATTGGATCCACTATTTTTAATACGCCATATTAAATATTGGATTTAAGAACTATTTCTAGAGAGTTTTATCTTAAGACCTGTCGTCTTGCCAAATTTGATATTTCGAGAATGTTTAGAATTGTTTAAATAATTCATGCAGACAGCTATCAACTCTATTTCTAATTATGATGTTCAATATCTGGATGCACTCTTTATATAATCTCCAACACTAACAAATGTAAACCAATCCCTTTTAAAACAATCTTTAAATCAAATTACTTATTGTAGCTCATAGGCTGAGTTCAAAATTCGACGTAATCTAGAGAGCGAAATATTTGCTTAAGAGCTATCATAAGGGATGTTAATATAAATTATATATATTTTTACTAAATATATTGGAAATAAGAGGATCACAGGTTAACAAATAATATAATTTTACATACTCTTAAGGTTATTTAAGGTTGTCCCTTTACATGTATTTAAAATAAAATGTAAAAGGTAAAAGTAAAATTATAATGCATACTTGTTTTGGGAGTAAAACTCATTTATGTGTAGTTAACTGAAGAACATTTTTTCGACTTTGAATATTTCAAAAATTGTCTAAACGAGTTTGTTCTAAATGGGTACTTTGGGAATGTTTGACATGACAATTAGTACTGTTTATTAGTTTTTAGTTTATAACTCATTAATGTGTAGTTTACTGATGATTCTATTTCAAAAACTGGTTATATTTTTAAAATCGCTCTAATGATATGATTACAAATGGGTATTTTGGGAGTATTTGTCATGACAAATAACACTGTTTAATAAATATTGAGTAAAAATTCGTCAAAGAGTCTTTTGCTGATAAGTGATTTATTTTAATTCGAAGTTTTGAAAGAGGCTGTAATGAGATTGCTTAAAATGCATATTTGGGGAATGTTTTACATGAATATGACAAATAAATATGTATGCTTGTTTTAGGGGGAAAACTCGGTTTTGTTTAGATTACTGATGACTTTTTTAATTTTAAAATATAAAAAAAAATAGCTCTATAGATTTGTTTTAAAACAGATTCCAGGGGACTATGTTACAATATCAATAATAAAGTGTTTTATTTATCTTATTATATTAATTTAAAGTTAGGTTACTTACTGAGATATAAAGAAAATGTGAACTTTTGAAAAATTTACCCTAAAATTGAATTCAAAACGGGAATCTTGAACAGTGTTTCATGATCAATAAGGATAGGTTTTTATCTTTACAAATAACAAATAATGTTAAGATAGTTTGCAATTATTTTATTTTTGAAAAATTAAATTTTATGAAATACTATATTTGAACGATTTTGTTTGAATTGTAAATACTGGTATAAAGCTTGATTATTGTGAATAACAAGATGATGTGGGGATATAACGTGAGAAAATACAATAGGAAAGTGCAGTTTTAATAAAAAGTTAGCAGCTGTCAGTTATAGAGTTTGTAGCTTATGTAGGTAGCTTTATTACACTTTCACCACCTTTTCTTTCATCACACCTACTTAATTAAATTATATTTTAGTAACTATGAAAAGTTTGTAATCATACACAAAATTTTAACAGCAAGGTTGTTAAAGGTTTTTTTAGGAGAAGGGAATCATTAGTAAAATAGTAGTAGCCTGTTCTTAATATAATATTAATGTTATTTATATAAAATATGTCAAATCTTAAAAAAAAACACTTTATATTCGACTTAGACTTGTTTAGAACCCCCAAGGACAAAATATTCCCTACGCGACACCATAAGGGGAGATATTATTTTATTTTTTTAAGCACTCCCGTTTCACTACCTATTCGGTTGTATAGTACGTATAAGTAGGTTGATGATTACGTTATCGTTGTTAGAATGATAAAGGCAGAAATTAGAGCAAATATAAACGCATCTGCGTAAGAGGAGGGAGATTGGCAAACCATTTAGAAAAAAGTTCATCAGTACACTCAACTGGGATTCAAACTACAACATCCGTCACTGGTGAACTAGACTTAATGATATTTACTATGTGCTCACTGGCGTGGGTAATAATAATGATGATAAAAATAATGGTAATAATAATAGTAATAATGATATTTTAATCCCTCTAATATTAACGATATATATTCTTTCGCATGTTATTTTTAAGATAACAATATTATTATAATATAATTGTTATACAAAACGCTTTGTTATTTTTGAATACATATATTTTTATGTTCTCATATAAAGAGAAAATCCTGTGATTTTAAAAAAAATTGACCTAGATATTATGATGAACAGTGACATATAATGTTCTTTCAAATCCAAAAAATTAGATCTAGAAATGCTGTCTGTCCTCGATGTATCTGTCTATACCCCATGCCTCCACCGAAATGAGTTAATGGATTTAGTTCAAAATCGATTACCTTCAGCTGTTTTTTAAGTTTAAATTATATCCCTTAAAAAGGCTAGTTGTTAATCACATCTTATATAATGAATTTTGAAAATTTTCGAGGGTGGCTTGAAATATTTGTTTAAATTGGATAGCATGAAAAATAAATACTTTATAACTATTCTTTGGGAGAAAATTTGATTAAGGGTACTCGACTAACGACTAATTTTTTCAAATTAGATGTTTCTCTCCAATATCTCTCCAACTTTTTTGATAATCTATATCTTATGATTGTTTCATCATACTTGTTTGAAAAAAATTGATTTATATATAGCATACAAATGACAATTTTTTTTTCATTCAAAATATTTTAAAAATAGCTTAAAATTCTTTTTCTAATTGAAAATTTAATTAGTCTTTTACATAATAAATAACCCTATCACTAAATAATAAATTTTAAGGTATACATTATTTATTTTACAGTAGTTTACGGTTGTTTATTGTTTATAAATTCATATATTTACAACATTGGCTCAAAGGATTTTGTTCAATAGGATATCTGGTACTAATTTAAATGGTAGATATAAATGTATACTTGTTTTAGAAAAAAACTTGATTTAAGCATAGCTATCCTATTTCAGATTTTTTTAAATGTGAAATATCTTGATATAGCCTATGCTATGATGATTTTATTCAAAATTAATATCAGATGAAAGTTTTAAATTATAAATAGTAGAGCTATACGTTTAAATAAATGATAATAAGAGTATCGTATTGATTGAATAAAAGCACATACATAATGAAAATAACAATTTTTATTCAAAATTCATAACTGAGCACTGAGCAGTGATTCAAACGATGAACGAGAATATGTTTATTTTTCTTATAAAACTTATTAAAGAGTGCCCTATTAATAATTGATTTTGAAAATTGTTTACCAAAATTATAATAAACTATTATTATAATGTGATTATGTCATACAATTTATTTCAGAATATTTTTTCATAAAATTCCCTTTGATAATAGTTTATCTAAAATAAAAATTTTTATCACTGACTTTTATTAATGAGTTGTTAAACCTTTACACTCTCCAATCTCCATATTTGCCGAAGGATTGGAAAGTGTGCATATAATGTTGTCCAAGCCCATCTTGGCATTTTTTGGACACCCATTGGTCCATATATACATATGAAACGTAATTTTATTAGCTAAAGTAATCATAGTATAATTTTCTATAGGACCTCCTCCCCCTAGAAAAATTATTTTTCAACGCCCTTGGTAATAAGCATATCTTCTTCGTTGCAAGGTTGAACTATCCCAGCACGACATTCAATCATCATCATTCCACGTCCCTTTAATCATCCACACATGAGATAAAAGAGGCATAGAAGAATAGTGATCAGAGATGACATTCTATACTACTAATGTTAAATGCTAGCTGCAAAAGTTAGGTTTGTATGTTCTAAGAGATTCTTCCTAGGAATAATTATATGCCCTTTCGGGCTCTCTACATATTTATACTACGGAATAGTGATGATAAATATTGAATTTATGGAAATGCACTTTCACTTATGTTAAGTAGAAGGGAAAATTTAGTTATAAAAAACCACCTACTACACCCAGCCAGGATTAGATTATAATAATAATTATTATTATTTTAACACGGCGTCTTACTATCCGTTCGTGTTGTACACATTTACGCTAATGTGTAATGTCAGGGTGATTGTGAGATGAAATGGAGGACCTACAGTTTAACGTGGAATCCGAACCACGGTGGAGGCATGGCATTCGCCACATTCACAAATTGTGATTAATACACGTCTTTTCAGAGGTGAAGGAAAGGTTTGGCAATAAGATAAATCCATGCTGGGACCTAGATTTGAACTCCGAACCTCCAGCACAGAAGTCTGACAACTTGACCCTAGACCACCGGGTCACCCCCTACCACCAGGATTAGAACGTTAAGCTTTATTTCAAAACACCAGACCAGAAGATACAAACTCATTCTGGGTTATTAATACCAATTAATCGGAACCTATTTCCCAAACAGTAATAGTAAATATCATAGTATTTTCTATGTACGTAGACAAATGTCTCAGTCCTGTATAGTCGGGTTTGACCATAACGAGTAGGTTTGGGTTATTAGTTCTGGCCAGGTGTACTGATAATATTTACCAAATGGTTTTCCACACTTACTACATGCAAATGTAACTACATTTCATATACATTCTAATTTCTTCCTCCCTAATCTTAGTGTAAAATTGAAAGTATCACGGATGTTTGTAAAGAGGTGGGACATGTCAAATAAATCATATTAAATTTAATGACTTTATAGAGAGGTGAATTAAATATCCTCATTATTATTTTGTATTTATTAGAATATTTTAAATACCAACAATTTTGAATAAATGAGACAAATGAAAAGTTAAACTTTATTCAATCTTTTTCTGAGCAAAGCATCTACATCCAATCAATGTAATAATAATAATAATATGTTATTAATGTTTATAGCCTAGGTAGAAAAAAAACTGTAGATAAATATATATTAATATGAAAAAAAAGTGAATGGAACAAAAAAGTCAGCTGAATAACGCTTTAAAAATGTTTCCAAATCGACTTCTAGATGTAAACAGTACCTTACACTGAAACCTGGAATATCATTCCCCCATAATACGCCAGATACACAGACACATATGTATACATATATGCACGCAGACGTTGACAACGCGTCATGGCAGGTGGCTCTTCATCATTCCGTCAACCACAGATTCGCAATGCACAAATCCACAAACATTATCTAGTTGCGGGTTTCAATCATTGATGTCCTCTCTTCCCCCTACTCTCTGATCCCCTGTTTCACAACAGCTATCTGCCCCCCTCTCCCCTTTTCCAACACTTTCCAAGCGACCAATTTGTCCTCACATTTAGTCCCGCTACGCTATGTGGTATCAAAAAGGGAAAAAGAACCTGTCGTTGTAAATCTGCAGGTCAGTTGCTAAACGGTTTTTAATTTTCTTTCGGATGTGTTTCAACAAAAAAAGGTCAAACAAACGTTTGGGTATTAGGTCTATAGGATATTTCAGTGCTCATTTTTTGGACACTTGAGTGTTGCTAAAATTACTAAACAATTTCGAATTATTCATCTTAGATTATTGACTATGTAAGTTATATGAATATATCTTTTTACGTGTTGCACTAGATTTAACTGCTGGTCTGGGTTATTCAAAAAATTACAATTGTGAACTAAGGCAGAGGAAAATTTAATTTTGAGGAAATAAAGAACCAAATCCCATGGAATTTTTTCTTAGCACCGCGTATTACTACCCTTTTGGTCAATATGCCTATGTATATCAAAATCATGCTAATTGTTTTATGGATTAGTGAGGTTATATTTGGAAGAAGTGTACATGAATTTGCATAGGTGGGGAGTGCAAAAACATTTTGGAAAAACTACCCTCAATTCAACCGACCGGGATTTGAACCTCGATCTCCTGTCATCGGCTACTGTGAGGGTAGTGCTACTACTAATTTACTAAACTACTAATTTAACTTTTGCAGATTTAATTTCTATAGTTTAATATTTCACGCTGGATTTGTACCATAACTTGTTTTGACTTTTATTCTTTAGCCTGATGATGGCATCGGTATGATACGCCGAAACATGTCGTAACCTTGGGCTGAAATGTACCAGCTTTATGGAAAAGGAACAAGGGCATCAATCAGATAAGATATAATTCAATATTTCAAATTTACAATTCAATATTATTTCAATCTTAAACCTGTAATATTCCAATAACCATACAACTTACCGGTTTACTCCATCTTCACTTAATTAAACTTGACTTAAGCTATTATGTTTTAATTATTCATTTTAATATGTTATATGTATACGTTTTGTATTTAAGATGGTCTTACTGTTTTAATGTTATAATGAATGTTAATTTGTTCTTTTAATTCAATCAATTAATACTCAATCTAATCCACATATTACTTTTGTTATGTTATGATGGTTATATATTAGCGTTCTTAATCTAATCAATTTGCACTCAATGTAAAGTTTTATGGATTTATTTAAGTTGAACTTTGCAAATTTGTAACAATTCCAAACTTCAACTATATTTTTTATATTAAATTCTAAGTTTAGATCCTTAATTATAATCATTCATCCCCCAAGCTCCACCTTTTATATACAGTATGTTTGGAAACTCTAGGCCCAAACTGGACTACAGTAGTGCAGAATCCCTATACACCCATATTCAGCAAACTATTCTAATACACTTAAAATGTGTTTAAAGTTTCAGCTTACTGCGCCGGGAGAGAAAAGCTGTTCAAGCATGCGTGTATAACAGGTTGCATATGTGCTAGGCGCGTGGCACTGCACACCTCGACATCTTGGAACAAGACAGAACAACATACGACAGTTAACAACACACTAGTCCATATGAAAATGGGAATACGTTCAGAGGGTCATTATTATTGGTCTTAGATCACAGAAAGTGCTTGTCACTATTACATGTGCGGAGCTGCGCGCCTAGTTACTATTCAACTTGCTGTTCACGTATGCTTGCACAGATTTTCTCTCTCTGCGCTGTACGCTGAAACTTTGAACACAATTTAATGGGATTGGCATAGTTTTCTGGATATAAATGTATGTGGATTTTGTATTACTTTTGGTCCAAACAAACTATATGTGAAGTTTGGATATTGAGTTTCCAAACATGCAGTATACTGGTACTTAATAGCATAGCATTGCCTTATTTCATTTCAAAGTTTTTATCGTAGGTATATTACATGCTTATCATCATCTAATGAACCCGCTTCAATGGTCTAGAATACACAGAGCAATTTTTAATCAATGGTTCCCCAGTCTCCCTCCACGCAAATGTAGGTATATTACCTTTCAAATGCTTCCTGTCTTATCCCTACCCTATTAAGAGTATGTATCATTTATTTGTGTAAACTGAACTGGTAGAAGGACGCAGTGGAAAAGAAATCCTAGATTACATCAAACCACCTCCACATCGCCTCTACAACTTGAATCTTTATGAATGAATCAAGTACATTTATATCCATGAGACTAGTGCTTTAAACATTAGTTTTTTGTCTAGCGTTCAGGTTATCCGAATCTGGTAGGTGTCAGTAAAATAGTATTTAAAGATATAGTGTACGGATTTGCATGGAGGCAGTGTGAGAAAAAAATAAAAAAATAAACTAGAAAACTCAACAGACATTTGAGACCCAAACTTTCAGTGACAGGCAAATCAGACTAGAAAAGCTTGATATTTATTTCTGGAGCGAGTTTTAACGATCTAAGTTCTCGTGTGGTTGATATGATAGCTTGTTATATACCGAAGAGCTGTGACGCTTTGCAGACTGCCAGAAATAGTTGGGCATTTCAATAAATGGTTCCCGTTAAAACGGAACTGAAAGCTATAAACATGTACCAATAGAATTGAAAACCTTATCATCTAGGTATTTAAATATTTAGAAATTAGGATATGCTAAAATAATCTTATTTTTAGCAAAGTCTTATGCGGAAATTTCACAGTACCATGTTCAAACTAAATGGTTAAATACATTGATCTAGCAAACAAGGTTTTTTTTAACAGAGTCATAACCGAATATTTGAAAATAATATAGTCTTGTTTTAGTGGTTTTGAAGTTTCAGAGCTGCCAATCTTGTTAGAAATACAGTGGTGGGGAAATATTTATCTTAGAGTAAGTGAAGTCCTTAAAGATTGATGCCTTTTCAAACATATCGCAAGCAAGTGAAGTGAGGGTGTTTTCTCAGTTTAATTTTAGCTGTATTTCTAATGCAGTAAGGTAAATTGAAACGGCTTATAATCCTGGCGAGTAGTAAGACTTGGTAGAAAAATAAAATATAATACTATTGAGTGAAAAGGCATCAATCTTTAAGGGTTTCACTTACTCAAGGATAAATATTTCCCCACCACGGTATTCCTGGTCTAAGCACTGAACTTAGAATCCCGATTGGATGTACTGATGACAGATTTTCCAAAATAATTTTTCACTCTCACTCTATGCAAATGCAGGTACACTTCCTTTAAATTCTACCTTATTGATCTATACATAACGTTGTTGTACATAGGCGTATAACCCGACCAGCTAGTAAGACACAGTGATAAAAAAAAAGTATTGACACAATATATGAATATATACTATCCTGATAACTATCTTAAACTACAAAACTCTTGTTGTAATTTTAAAATAAAATTATTATATTAATAAATTCTTACTTTTAGATTATATGATGATTATTTTAAACTGATCAGTCTTCTATTTATTATAATTTATAACATACCTTAAGTCTTAAACTCTTTCAAGTTAATATTTAAAAGAGTTTATAAATTTAAATTCATTATTTTGAACTTAGAGTACTTACCTGTGATGTTCACACACACACACACCCACACACGCACACACACACACACACACACACACACACACACACACACACACACACACACTATGTAATATTAAGACTATTCTAACAAATACAATATAGGATGATGTGCCCAAATCACTTTTTTCAAATTAAATTTACGTTTCGCAGAGCTATTAGCATACATGATTTAAGCCTACCATGCCATCCTGCTCTATTTAATAGAATACTATTCAAATTTGGAGCCAATTTCAAATAAAATATCTTAAAATATATATCTAGTCATGCTCCTACTCTACCTGTTGCTACATGATGTAGTTAAATGAAATTAGAATCAGAGGGGTAAGAACATTATTGTGAGAAGAAGTAGGGGACATGTGAAAAGGTAAGTTTTTTGCAATTTTTTCCTCAAAACTCTTTTGGTCAAAATAAATAAAATATTTATTCGGTACAACCTTAGAGATTAGTTTTTTTTCACATGTTGATACCTGCACAGGTCTAAGTAATAAGGCAGAATACGGTGTCAACCACGTATGCTCTGTTTGCGGATGGTTAATTAGGGTTCCAATCCAAGCTGGTTGTATTTTAGATATTTCATTAAGGGTTTTACGTTCTCTCTTTTGAAAATGCAGTGAATTTTAATTTAAACTCTTTTATACTCATTGATACCAAATCAGTTTAAATATGCCTATAGAAAATTTTCTGAGGAATTAAAACCACTATATACAGAAATAGTTTTACAGACTTCCTATACTTAAATGTAGGGAAGTGATCTAGGTAAGTTTAATTTGAAATCTATTTGATTTTGGTGAGTCTTTGATATGAAATACCCCAGAAATGTAAATTTATTATTATATTGTTGTATAATAAATTTTTCCAAATATTCCTAATATCTTTAAAATTATAAAATAATTTTGAAAATAATATATTTATTTTGGAAAGGGATAAGATTGGCGATGTTCAAGTATATAATTTTGTATGGCAATTTATTTGATTCCTATAAATACTTTACTGTTTTAAATATCTTAGTACATTATGAAAATTTGCCTTTGGTATATTTCTCTAACATGGAATACAACTAATTGAGCCTTTTTCTTTCATTTTATGCATAAAGAACCAATTATATAAAAGGTTTGGTGAAAATAGTTGATGATTCTTAATGAGTTAAAATACGAAGAGTCATTCCGTGAGGGTAAGGTGTTGGCGTCTGAATATATCCCTCTTCTACCTGAAAGAGTATACTCATGAAGTACCTCTACTAGTTTCATGCCTAATTCAATAGAATAATAGCTTAGTACAGGATAAATATATTATTAACTTCTATAACTACATATGTGTAATTTATTGTGCTCCACGTCTTATTACCTGATCAGGTTATACTCCTATGTTATAATTACACTAGTTTATCGGGAATTAGGTGGCCTTAATTTTGAGAAAATGCACCCGCATTGGCGTGGAGGGAAAGTGGAAAACCATTTCGGTAAAAATCATCCTCAGTGAACCCGATCAGAATCCAACCCCGATCTCCCCATCTTTGGCAGTCTAGTCCAACACAGGATTAGCATGTTAGACCACATGGCCACCAAAGCAGGTATTGTGTAGGCTAAACCTATACTTCTTCATGTTATATTTAACCTTAAAAAGTCCTTGAAAAACCCTTTACAGTAACCTCCACATGAGCCACAGAAGGAAGAAATGGTTCCCATCCTCCCCCTCAAATAAATGTCAGTGTACAATCCTGACAATACCGAGAGAAAAGTAATGAAAGTCTCTTGGACCAGTTTTGCACAAACAAGCAAGTACACATATGTAGGGGCTGCTGAGAGAGCTGGGTTGTGACCGGAGTAGCCTACATTTTAGCACCGACAGCAATCTGTCCAATTGATTCATTGACATGCATCAGAGAGTCCAACACTCAAACTCTCTCCCAACACTCCATCACACACACACACACACACTCAAACCGCCACATATCTGAACATTGGTGTGAAGAGAAAAAGAGAGGATCATACCAACACCAGCTCGACGAGGGAAAACACAAAAATCACGTAGTCAATTTAACGGAATAACGGCGAGGGGGAGAATTTTCCGTTTATCTGAGAGTGTTTTAACACCTAGATGAATTTCACTTTTATTGACACAAATGTTTTGTTGGTGAAGATTTTTTTCTATGGTGGAGCGTTTGGTTCAAGTCGTGATAGTAATTAATGTATTTATTAAATATGTTTGTGGTTTAAATATTTCAAACATGGATTTGAGTTCTAAAAACTTACATAATTGAGGTCTAATATTTACACACATTACGTCAGAAATTATCAAATATTTTCCAAACAACTAGGTGTAAATCTAGTATTTAATTATTTGTTTAAATTAAAATCATAATATAGATAAGATTAAATATATTAGGATTAAATATTACAAAGATAAGATTAAAATACTTGTTTGTAAATATATCTTGCCAAATATGTGTTAGAATATTCCCTCCCAATAATTTAAGCAGTTTAGTTACTTTTTTAATTTATGGGATATTTATTATTTTCCCAATTCAGTCAAGGTGTTTAACATGCACATTATGACCCGGCTGATTGTATCAGCATACAATTTATAGATTATCTTATATCTAGAACAGACACAACCTCCAGCACCCTATCAATAATTCATCAGTGTAAAAGAGTACACCTAAATTTCACCAATAATACATTTCTCGGTCATGCAGGGAATCAAATATGAGACTCTTATTTCAATCGACAGACGCGTTACTGAATGAGAAAAGGTGACGGACTGTTAAAATATAAAAATTGTATTATTGTTACACTATTTTTCAAATAATGTTGATAGCTACCAAATACTTATCACGTTTTCTTAGTGCATCTCATGTTATATGTCAGCCTCTTTAATCTAGAATTAGTACTATCTTGCAAAAATATCTACATTTACATATCCTTGTTGAACAAGAGGAAGATCACTAGCACGGTTGTTTCTCAAACAATGCAACCGTTGCGTGAAAAGGAAAACAAAATGACAACCACGGATGCCAGAGTCTCAGAAAGTGCCCGTCACCTTGAAGAGACAGACGCCCTTCTGATGGGGTCGTCTGATCTTTCATCAACTCCACCACCTTTCATTTCTCCTTTCTTGACACAAAACTCACACGAAGAAGACCCAGAGTTCAAGACCAAGTCCGCAAATACACACAGGCGAGAATCCTTGAACAATTACTGGGTGTGGGAGAGGGTTAAGGAGTGAGAGCGGACCGTTGTTGATGGAAGACTAAGGCGGTGTGTTCTGCTTGGCTGACCAAAGAGAGAAGAGCGTCGGTGGCCCTTCAAAGAAACAGGTGTCGCGCGTCTCATCACATCTACGTATCTGTTGTTCTTCGTGGTTTCTACGGGAGCCGCAACACCTGGTTCATTAGACTAGCATGCCGACAAGTAATGGCTGATGAAATATTCCTTGGAAAACGAGAATAAATTAAGTTTGCTTAGTAAATGTGTCACGACTTAAGTGAGATTATTTAATCGTCTTATTGCAGGCAAAGTTATATGTCATATGAATAAAATTAAACAAATTATAAGTAATTATGGCCTTCAGAATAATATTGGTATTTGTTACCCTTTTAACTTTTTGGTAAGACTGCTATTTTATTAAAAATGTTAGGTCTTTTCCCCAATTTAAATATTTTATTTTTCTGCAGCTATTTAGAACCGATAGTCAAATTATCTAAAGACTCAAAGGCATTGAACTCCCAATTGAATAGTCAGTGATTTCTCAATAAGAGTTTACCATCACTATTCCAACATAATGTTAAACTTATTTAAAACACCTGCTTTCATCTGAACCTAATTGATACAACCGTTAAATAGTCATTGTTCTAGAACGTATAAAAGAAAAGAAACAAACAAAACGGCTTAATATTTCCCGAATACGTTAAACAAAACTTATATATATAAAATACAATTACATTTTTTAATTAGCCTGATAGTAGTGGATCTTTAGGCTGTTCAGGGAATTACCATGGGAGGATAGTGTATAAAACTTTTTTCTTTCGAGACAATAGCATGCATACTGTTCCGTTACGCAGAGAGTCTCGGCCCTTAGCCCCCTTGTTTTTCTCTTACCTGACCACATACTCCTTTCTTAACATTGCTTCATCTTCCAACCCTACTTGAGCCATTCACTAATCCCTTCTCTCCCCCATCACTCCTTCCCATTCCTCACTTTTCCTATACACTTATAGCTTTCTGAGTCTTTCACTAATTCTAAATATTTTTCATCAAATTTTCCCTATTCCCCTCTTTAATCCAGAACCCTACTCTCTGTAGACCAAGAGACAAAGCATAATGTTTATACGATTTTCAAATTGACCCTGAGATGCTTTGAGGGATTATTGGGTTCAATATTAAATTAAGAGTTTACATTATTTAAGTACATATATTCTAAAGATTAAAGCATAAGAGTAAAGATAAGTTCATATCTCGTGACTAAGTGTTTTATAATACGTCATATACAAAAATACATGTTATAGCTCTAACAATGAAAATAATTCTGATAGTTCTATAGTTAAAGCTCACACACATACGTAAACACTAATTTATGATTTCGTGGGCAAAGTTTTTTTAATAATCAGAAGCACTCTTCCTAAATTATCAATCAGGATACGGTTAGATTCACCCTCATCATTGTCACCATCTTCTTACTTCCCTTCTAAATACACAATATATGTTTGATCCTTCTAGAGTTCAGATAAACACTTCTAGATAATGTTCTTCGTCCTTGACTTGTTACAAAGCTTCGCACACCACGTTCTTGGCAATCAAGTGCTCCTAGGGCTGCCCACGGAGGATATCAGAAACATCTCCTTTATTTAGCCTCTATGCAAGGAAGGTTTTTGGTGTATTTTATTTGACTGGCTCGGCTCCCACGTACCAGGATTATAGCAGCCTAGCCAGACCGTGTTGGAACCACATTACTCACTGTGACCCTTCTTATACTCTTGTGATGTAGTACTTTAATCCCCAATCGGTTATTTAAATCTTTGAAATATCCTCTAAACGGTAAACCAACTGTCTGAACAGATTGAAGGCTGTAAAACTCCTCTTCTGCGCTTGCCTTCATACACTCTATGAAAGAGAACGTGCCATTCTCCCCTACCAATGTTGTTAGCTTTATCGATCCACGATTTGTGTGTGCAAGTATGTAAAACCTTCACAATTTTATTATTTAGAGGAGTTTTCGAAAGCGAGGCCTTACCTAATATACCGCCATGAAAGATAGAGAATTGCATCGTCGATCTTGATAGAGATAGTAGTAAGGGTACGCATTTGTTGGCAAATTAAAAAACATGGAGGACAAGCTTATGGAGCCCACGTTGGACTGAGATGAAGTATGCTCTACGTATCAAGTTTGCATACCCGAGTCAGAGACTCTTGTGTCCAGCCAACAACAATGTTCGATAGTTGGCAGAACATCTGGTTCCCTTTATGGGAGACAAAAACCCGATGGAGGTTTCTTATAACCTACCACGGCCGTAATTTGATCTAAACCAAGTGTGCACGTACAAGAAAAGAGTATTTTGGGATTACCAACTCCAAATAGTCGGTGAACTCGTCATCACTGGGTATCTCGGAAAAACTCCCACACTGTTTAATATTCCTTGGCGGTATGAGTTAAACCCTCTGTGCGTGACAACCAGTATCACTAGAGGAGGTCAGAAACTCAACATTAAATGAAACCCCAATTTCCCGAGGCATCTACCCTAAGTTGCCCTGTGAGGATAGCTTGGAGGTGTTCTAACAATCTATCTCCTGCCGATAAAATATACGCATTACCAACCGCTTAGTGTGTGGATTAACACACCTCATGTAGACGACTATGCAAAGATTTAACTCCCACACCCTACCGACTAGTACGCTGAACGCTCAATCCAGCAAAGCAATTAACTATGTTGTCCGGGCACCGCCAACACGAAACATCCTGTAGATATTCAATATGCGGCAGGCAAATCCCTTTTCCTGTACTCTCATATCGTGATAGAATCCGGCAAGATGCATACAACTATGAGGGAGTATCCTACGTCTCAACCTCAACCCAGAATGACCTCCACGGAGTAAGATTTGAATAATTTGACAGTTTTTTTAATCTAAGAACATCGTCGGAATTAGTACGATACCTCGGTGGACTATCAATTATTTACAACACTAGTCAACAACGACAGAAAAATATATATTCATACCTACATAACGTGAATGGCCCATACTAATAGAAATTGATGTGATGATTCCAAATATGACATTAATTTTTTGTCACATATACACTAAAAATATACTATTTTATAACTAATCACCAATTTTAGTTACATAGAATTATATACTATACGATCTTTAATATTAACTATTTACTTGTTATAATGCAACAATTATATCAACTAATACTACCATTCAATGTCATAGGTACATTCCATATACTTAGAAATTATTGCAACATGTATGTTTGCAATATCCCGTATGCATTCCCTAATAATAAATTAACAATAAGCTTCCATTATGAAGGTACCCCAGCAAACTATTGACTGTTTTACTTTTTACTATGTAGATAAATTATGAGGAAAGCGTTCTCCTGATTCATCACTCACAGTTCCCAAATTATTATGGGAAAAAAACACAAATATGATTGAAGTAAATACATTATCAAAGACTTGTTTATCCCATATCTTTATAGCACTGCAGTAAAGCTGACACACAAATTACAAATGATCTACTTTCCTGTTTCCAAGAAATCCATACACAACTGCTTTAAACATAAGTTAAGTTGTCATTTCAGGAGTTTTAGCCTAGTCTCAAATACTTTCAGAAATTTTCCTGTTTTGAGCCAATTATTATTATTATTATTATTATTAGCCCCGCGTCTTAATACCCGTTCGGGCTGTACGCACTTACGCTAATGTGTAATGGTAGGGTGATTGTGAGATGAAATGAAGGATCTTCAGTTTAACGTGGAATCCGAACCACGGTGGAGGCCTGGCATTCCCCACATTCACAAGTTGTGATTAATACAAGTCTTGTCAGAGGCGAAGGAAGGGTTTGGTAATCAGATAAATCTGTGCCGGGACCGGGGATTGAACCCCGGACCCTAGCACAGAAATCCAACACCTTACCCCTGGACCACCAGGTCACCTTTTTAAGCCAATTAAAAAATTTCTTATTTTAGTATTATCATTAAATATATATATGAGAAAGAATCCAATTATTCCTATTTTATCCAAGGCCTTAGTGAAATTATTAATTAAAGAAGGCTTTATTATTTATGTTGTGGTTTAAATACTTAAACATATTTACATAAATTCTTTAAGGTAAATATTCGCTTCTTTTTTCCCCATTAATACACGGTATAGTCCTTTTCTTTTGACTGAATGTGTTTACCCCCCTCCCCTCCAAAAAAAAGGAAAAATATTTGGTATTGCCTCTATGAGACCCCTGTAAGTATTCCAATAACATAATTATCACCAGAAATACGCCAAAGTAAATTTGTTACGTTTACTTCACCAATAATTTTCAACATACTTTCATATGTTTCTTTCAAACCAACGGCAGGAATTAGAGGAGATAGTTGATATTTATCTACACTATGCAGAAGAACTGCTTTCAAACGTTACTAAGATGAATCAATATACATGCGCAATTGATTAGTAATGACTAAATTCTGCTTAGTAACAATTATTCCCCATACTGTCCTGTTTAGTGAAATACACGGCATTTATTTCATGGCATTTTCGATACAATGTTGTTAAGTGCCAGTTTAAAGTATATTCCATTTCTAAAACCGGGAGCCAAGGAGTTAAGCTTGTTGATTTTTAACTTTGGATCACAAACTGGTTTATTCAAATGTTCATGCTTAATTAAAAGCAATATGTCATCATATCTCGTTTGATGAAACAAATTTTAATAAGTGGATTGTTCTGTAGAGCTTACTACTCAATCTTCCTCACTATCTTCATCACTGGATTCTTCATTCCATGCTTTTGGGTGAACTGTTACCAGAAGTTCTGCACTATAAAATTATAGAAATTGCTTTATTTCAGATAGAATATTCAAATATTGTTAATTTTACATTCCTATTATTTTTATCATTGAGAAATAGCAATCAATATCATGATTATGTTGATCTCACACGTCCATAGCTACAGAAAAGATTAAAGACATATTTTTTGTTTCCCAGGTAGTCACACTCTCCGATTCATTGTGCAGGCAATATAAAACATATGTAGACCCCCGTTTCAGCCTTACCTACCAATATTGCAACCAATAATTAAATTATATATACGTTTAGTAATACTAAAGATTTAATTCTTCAGAGTTTTCATTATTAGAATATCACAGACCGAGAAGATATTGAAAGGGTGATTAAGACACTTTCTTTGCTTTGATATCATAACAACACCAGATATAAAAACACTCAGTCAGGCTATAGCTGTTTATATGTATGTTAAAAAGCTACTGTGTAAGCTTGTTCGCAATACAAATACGATAATCTCCAAGAAACTACTGCCATCTATGAGAAACTATTACGTTTTGCGTGAAGGAAAAGGGAGGAACACTTTAGGATAAAACACCCTCAGTATGTCTAAACGGGATTAGAACCTCAATCTACTTATCACCAATAAACGTGACGTGATGTGCATGACTTTTAATGCGTATGCTCAGGGAAGCGTGTTTAATGTGAGTAAATTGATTCTTTTACTGCAGTTTATAGAAGAAAAGACAATAACTATCGTTACAAACGTTAATTAATCTACATTTTCAACAATGTTTAGTCCTGTCTAATACAGAATCAGTATAGTATTACATACGTACCTTATCATGCCGTTCCCTTACGGGGTAGGCAAGAATCTGTTGATATGACTAAAATAAACTAAGTACTTAATCCATCATCACTAACTTTATCAAGAATTCCCTATCCTAGCATACTCCTCTTGTTCAAGAACATCCATACACCGAATCATACATGCGCTTTTATTATTTAAACTCTTAATGCATCTCTTTTTCACACATACATCTACAAAATTTTACCACATCTAACGTGGCCTAACCATTACTTTTGATCCAAACACTCTTTCATCAAATATTTGATTCATCACTTAATCCACACTCATCCTCTCAAATTGTCCAAATCAAAGTAAGATGCTTCATTCCCATTGACCTATTAGATTACCTTTTAAACCACATTCTTTCAGCACACATTCATTACTGACTGTGTCTATATGAATATTTTCACATACATATATTAGCTATCTCATCACAACTGCATTCATCTTGTACTTGTGTTCCTCCTGACAAACCAACGTTTTATATTCTTTTTTTTTTGACAATAACACACTTTTATATACATCCATCGTTTCTTCTTTTGATAAAACTTCATTTCTTACGATTGTCAACATACATACAACTATTCTCCGAGATGCTTTCACACGTTTATCGATTCAATCATATACCCTTCTGTTTTTAGATCACTTTCTTCCTAGAGACACAAATTCATTCACAATGTTCTAACAGTTTTCATTTATGCTAAGATGGCAATCATTTCCTGATCCGTCCTTTTAAAAAGCTATGACCTTAGTTTTGTAGACATAAATACGAATATCCATTCTTTCGGTCACCATATTCAAACGATTTTATGCATACTTCAATTCACTTTCATTCTCAACCATTAATATGGCATCATCGGCACTTAGGGCATTCATACATTCACATTGTCCATATGCACACGAACCACGTCCTAATAAGAATCCCTCACACACTTAACCATAAGAACTCTAAACAACCATAGAAACATAACACAAACTTGTTTAAATTCTATTTGGGGTCTATTTATTCATTCAAAGCTGCATCAACTAAAACGCACGTTTTACTTCCACAATATTATTATTATTATTATAATTTTTATTTTTATTATTATTATTTTTATTATTATTATTATTATTATTATTATTAGCACCACGTCTTACCACCCGTTCGGGCTATACGCACTTACGCTAATGTGTAATGGTAGGGTGATTGTGAGATGAAATGGAGGACCTACTGTTTAACGTGGAATCCGAACCATGGTGGAGGCCTGGCACTCCCCACATTCACAAGCTGTGATTAATACGAATCTTTTCAGAGGTAAAGGAAGTGTTTGTCAATCAGATAAATCTGTACCGGGACCGAGGATTGAACCCCGAACCTCCGGCATTGAAGTCTGACACTTTACCCCTAGACTGCAAGGTCACCATACTTCCACAATACACTGGCATAATTGCATTTAGGAACCATTCTTCATTTATATCATTGTATCTCAGAACAGTCTCTTAAATAATCTGATTCGCCCGATCATACGCTTTCTCTAGATCAACATATGGCCACACTTTCTTCGTTATTAAAATAAATGTATCTATCATTTGTTGAAAAAGTAAACATTTGGTTCACACAACCTCTCCTGGTAGAAAGTCACATTGGTCAAACCAATTCTTGTCCGCAGTTTTTTTAACACACACACCCTCATTTAAGACTTTCCCAAAAACTCTGCCTGGAATACTCATCAAATCAAATGTCCTATAGTAATTACATTCACTCTTACTCATATTGCCTTTGTACTAATTAACCCAAACTTCATTTTAAGAGTGATTTTAATATTTGATTTTTTTAAGGTATCTTTCTATCGTAGTAGTTTATAAATTGAGAGTGAAATAAATTATTTTCAATTTAATTAAATGAAGCGATTCTGAGTTTACATTAGTGTATAAATAGACATATTGTTTAAAATACTAAATAACTCATCATTTATGTAATATTCTCATTTCGTGGACTCAGAATGGCAATAAGAGCAAACTTGTGTTTCAGCTTATTTACAAATGTTTTGTGAACTACCAGACGTGTGGCAATATTTCTTTTGACACCTTAATAATATTAACTTCTAA
The DNA here is from genome assembly GCA_901482245.1 of Timema douglasi. Lineage (NCBI taxonomy): Eukaryota > Metazoa > Arthropoda > Insecta > Phasmatodea > Timematidae > Timema > Timema douglasi. The sequence continues at coordinate 102,284 of CABEEJ010000255.1, read as the reverse complement.
GATGTATTTTTTCCATTCTTCATTCACTCTATATCATTAGCTAATAACGGAAGTTACTGTCAATTTCAAGAACAAAATTATTTAACTTGATTACGCAAACTCCTTCTATAGCTGATAATAAGCTGTTTAGTACTGGTCTGAAGATTGCTATCCTTTGAGCAAGGGAAGATTTGGTAAATATGACCTGATCCAACTCCCAAAAGTAAAGCTTTTCTCCCAAATGGTGAATGTTTATTCATTATAACCTATTTTCCAACAACTGATTGATTGCATGTCTAGTAGTCTGAGTTGAATCATCCCATAATAGTAGTTTGGCATCTAATTCTGGTTGTATAATTAAATGTAATCGTAAAGAATGTTAAACGTCAAATACATGCTGCTTCTAAATTTTTCTTCTTTGTTTAAGTCATATATTTCTTGGATAGTTTCCGTAGGGTAATGTTGAGGCTTCTTCTAGTTAAAGTATTCACACTTTTTAAATAGTAGGCTCAGTGTGTCATGTATATATTGAAGAACCACATTTTGACCATCAAAACATCAGAGAGAATGAATTAAACGTTTCTTGGCAAATTCATCTTTGACAATATAAAATAAATAATCTCACCGAATCTTAGGCTCTGCCAAAGAATCAAATATAAAAACTAAGTCAAAGACCTGTCTAATTGGATATGCCATTTTCCTTAAAATAGCTTCTTTCGGCCAATTTATCATTCCCCCATTCTTTCATTTTCAATATGCCTTTTAATTAAAATATGTATTGAATTTTATGAATGCACATGTATGTATGTAAATGTAATCTTAAATTAAATAAGCATATTAAATAATAACTATGTAGAATTTATTTGACAAATAACACATTTATTTATTAATTTAAATAAAAAACTATAAATCAAAACTATGGAAACATGTCTCTATATTTTAATATATAATATATATAATTTCTCTTTGGATTTGACATTGGAATTTCTATACTAGTTTCCAATATTAATTTATTAATATAGAATTTTTCATAGATATAACTATAATTTAATAATATAGATTTTTCATATATTTATTCCTAAAGCACTCAATGCAAAGGATATTCATGTCCTGTTGATGTACCCGAACCCTCTGTTGCCAAGGCTACTCATAAAGAAGATTTATTCATTAAAAGTTAATATATTTAAACTATTACAAATTTAAGATGCGATTGTAACAATATTAACAAATATGTTTTTTACCATTTTAATATACTATTAAATGGAACCAATTGGGATGCAAGCAAGTCGATTTTTGTATAACTTAGGCATTTATTTTTATAACTACTAAAAATATGGGTACTAATTATTCCAAAACTTTTGTTGAAACAACTTAGCGATCACGATTGTAAGTTATTAGTTTACTAAGGTCACACTTCTTCCTTCGATATGTAGTATTTATAACATTAGAGTGTACCCGTTTTTTAATTGGGAGCTGTGTCTTAACTTTAAAGGAGAAGGCCTGGCCTCTGATAACGTGCTCTTATTTTATGTGATGTGAGGAAGATCAGTTATTTATTCGAACCAGGCTCAATAAAATCAGTAAATCATTTAAATACCATCCCTTCTTTCTCAATGAATCAACGTTACGATCAGGACCTAACGATCTATTTTTATATATCTATATATGGATTTGGCTTAGAAGGGTTCTTAATAGGTGTAGAATTTGGTGGGTTTGTAAACCTTTATCCCACATGACATAACGCACAACTGCTTGTTTTATGTTCAAATAAAAACAAGATTGTAAGAATCTCAATCACAATCTAAATTCTTATAATAGGCCCTATATATCGTAGTAAAAGAAAATGAATTTTTTGAATGTGTGTATTTGTGTAGGCTACAACATGTAACCAAGCTTGGAATGCTGTTTCAAGATGCACATTCAACCTCAAGATTTCCGGTGCCTGATACATATATGGAAATGTGTGTTGCTCTTATTATCCGGAGAGCAGTTAAAAATACCTCAATACGTTAATGTTTCATTCTCAATTTCATGGACACTTGACAAGCGCAGTTTTTCTTAGCCAATCCCAACTCATTCAATGAACCACCTATTGTGGCCCTAGTGAAATATTTCAGGGATGATATCGATGCCATCGTGTGTGTGCACATGCACATCGGATTGAACTGCGCTGAGAGAGAAGCTTATGTCAATCTATCCCATGGAAAAAAGATTTTGAATTACCTGCTCTGAGGAAGCGACAGAGTTGGTGGCCTGAAAGGCGTACCACGCTACAAGCTTATAAATATTAAAATTGCAAGTAACCGTATAATCCTATCAGTACATTTGCCTCCTAAAAAGCATAAGACCCAACTAGTGAGCATGTTAGTCACTCGCAAGATTATTTTTTTTGTTTCAACCCTATTCTTCAATGGTAGGCATGGTGACCTGGTGGTCTAGGGTTAAGGTGTCAGACTTCTATGCTGGCGTCCGGGGCTCAATCCTCGGTCCCAGCAAAGATTTATCTGATTATCAAACCCTTCCTATACCTCTGACAAGACATCTTGTGAATGTGAGGAATGCCAGGTCTCTATCGTGGTTCGGATTCCACGTTAAACTGTAGGTCCTTCATTTCATCTCACATTCACCCTACCATTGCACATTAGCGTAAGTGCGTACAACCCAAGCGGGTAGTAAGACGTGGTGCTAATAATAATAATAATTCAATGGTAGGCCTCACGCCCTGAATAGCCTAAAAGTGTAATATTCCGATTCTCATCTTAATAGACTAAAAATCATGTTACTGGCAACAGTTGAATTTATTTTTGTCAAATTTACCAAATATTATATGTCTTATATTTGTGAGGAATAAATAACAACATTTATTCAACACCAGTATTTTGTAATAGATTCGATCGACCCCATACAACTCTATGGATGATATTTTAATCAAGAGCAATAAAACTAATCGATATTAAAAAAATAAAGAACAATACTATAATAAGTAGTTATTATTATTAGCACCGCGTCTTACTACCCGTTCGGGTTATACGCACTTACGCTAATGTGTAATGGTAGGGTGATTGTGAGATAAAATGGGGGACCTACAGTTTAACGTGGAATCCTAATCACGGTGGAGGCCTGGCATTCCCCACATTCACAAGATGTCTTGTCAGAGGTGAAGGAAGGGTTTGGTAATCAGATAAATCTGTGCCGGGACCTGGGATTGAACCCCGGCCGCCAGTACAGAAGTCTGACACCTTACCCCTAGACCGCCAGGCCACCTAATAAGAAGTTATAAACTCCAAATTTTATATGGCCGTACAAAAAAAAATTAATTGGAGTGCAAGGCGTGTGCCGGATTGAATGAATTAATGTTATGAAATATAATCAGTGTTCATTTATGAGCAGTAATGTAAAAAGTAAATTATAAAGTAAAGTGTTTGAGTTTTCAAAATGTTATGGATTTTATCTTAATGATATATTTAAATCATATTATGAACATTTGTTTTTTTTCTTGTGTTATATCACTTATAGCAATAAGTGTGACAACAAAAACTATAACAAATTATTATAGCTTTGCAGACCAGAAGTGGCATAAAACATCTAGCTATACTTACCATTATGAAAATCCGATGTAGAATTAACCAATGAAATTGGTTTGTATAATACATTTATATTGTATATATATAAAAAAATTATTTCAATCAACCTTAATCTTAATTCATTTAAAGTTCTAACCTAAAGGATATTTTTAGAGGGAATCTTTTTGTTGGCTATAATATATTAAAAAAATATACTTCGTAATGAAAAAATAAATTTGAAATTTTGCTTGTCATCATAATGCACCAATGATCATAGAGAATCCTATTACTAAAACCTATTTAATCATAAAATATAAAATACTTAGCAATAAAAATAAATATAATTATTGGAATAAGTATGTTAGTTGTATGTAACTGAATAAAACTACAAAGTAATATGTTCAATATATACATACCATAGCTATTAGCGAGAAATATTATGTATTTATGTATTAATGTTTTGAATATTGATTTCAAATTATGAATGAATTATAAATTAACTAAAAACAGTCTGGAACGATGGCCGTTTTGTCTAAGGCGTAGCTCGGCCTATTTTCTTGAAGAGTTTTCCACTATCCTTTAATTCAAATATGGGTGCATCTCCTCTAAATTAAACCATCCTTACATCTGAGGCACTAGCGTAATTATTTTATTTACCTATAACCCTACGGTTAGTAAATTTCATTGGAAAAAGTAAGTATATTTAACATGTTTAATGCGGATTAAATTAACAGAAAATTGTAATACACATTTATAAGTTAATTACATTTTAACTGTTTATACATAGCAGATATAAAAAAATAAGTGTTATAATTGTAGAAAAGATCACTAATAAAAGGCAAATATGGAAATATTTATAGCCATTGAGTTTAGACAAAAATCTTTACAACAGAGATATCCGCTAGGACATACAAAAACTCACAATAACTTACGACCACATAAGATTTAATGCTTTACACGTTTAACTTTCAAATGTTTTGATGAATGAATATTAAAAACTTGTCCTTTAATAAATGATTAAGAAATAAACTTATTAAAAATTTTTTTTATATAAAATGGTTAAGCTTGATTAGTTTTTCGTGTTTATAAATATTCTTGCCTACTAATATTCATACACTCAGGGACATATATATGACACATGTATGAATGACCGTAAATTTTTATATTAATATGTATTTTACCACTATTTATACACTATTGTGGATATTTTGAATTTAAATTTATCAGTTAGAAAAATCCCTTATTTAATCTTCTTCATAGTTTACCAAGTGGTTTTTCATAAAAAAGGTGACATAACTACAATTATTGAAACAGTCAGAGTAATTGAAATTTAAATTTTTGAGATAATTTTCTCTTTGTAATATACAGTAATTGTGTGCTGATCGTTTTTTTATGAGCTAGAATTGTTACTTTATTATTTCACTAATAAATTATTTGGAGAGTGAAGCAGAGGGAAAAATATAATTACACGTTTAAAATGGCAAATCATGGGGATGTAAAGATGCAAAAAATACCTCCTCCACATAGTAACGGAGTTTAACGTTAATGAAATATGTGTTTCGGAATAAATGACGTAAATTCAAGGGTAATTGTTTATGTCCAATATCTCACGTAAAGAGGAACAGCTAAGTGGGAGGGATGTTATGAAGTAAGAATCTCCTAAATCGACCCCATCGAGTACTGACTCCGACAAAATCGAGGACTACAAATGTGTAAAATTAGAATTAAAATTAGTATTAAATTAAAATTACAGCTGTTTATAAAAAAGGTCTAAATGCATAAAGTTGTCTTAAGAATATATTGTTGGCATTTAAACGTAAAATATTTATTGATATTCGACCTGCCAAACTCAAAACTAAGAATAGACACGAACATTGAAAAGACATAACTACAATTTGGTCATCACTCACTGTATCAACGTGCCGCAACCTAATATACAGTATGATAAATCTAAGTAAATGAAGCTTTCTTCGGTGGTCGAGTGGTCTAAGGCGGGGCTATTGAAATAGACTGGATTACCGATTTTGGGGACATTTGGGCTCAAACATTGATCGAGTGTAATAAGAGTGGCTTTTTTTCCTACATTGTTTTTCACTGTCCCTTTACAAAAATCGTATACAGGTTAAACTTAATTCAAACCGAATGAGTAGTAAGGCACGGTGCTAAAAATAAATAAATTTAATCGATATAGGACAGCGCAATTGAAGACCAAGGTGCAATAACGAGACAGCTCCAGTTTCATATATTTTTTAGGAGGTACAAAAAATTGATTATAAAAATTAATAGCGTGAGTAGACTTATGAAAAAAGATTATGTTATTAATAGGCAGTATAGAGAAAAAAAATATTTCCATACTTCAATTCACACTATTTATTTGGTTTCTTGTATATTCTCACAAAAATAAAGGGAAAATTAAGTTGTCGCACTATTGCACCGGGTTTTCTTATTTGATTCTAAAAAAATCTCCCTCATAACATTGACCCAATTAACTTGTAGGGAACGCAAGAAGAGATCTGTATTTTTCCAGTTGTTATAGCAAAACCTTTATTTGATCGAATAAATCAATTGTTGCTTTTATAAAAATATAGAGATTAATTTTTTTAACATGGTGACACCAACAGTTGTTGAATATAATATGTCAAGGGTTTCTTGGAATTTCATGAAAGCATTCTCTTTTTATTTAAAAATGTTGTTGGATAGTGCCACTGCGCTCATGATAGATATTCAACAACTGTTGACGTGAAGAATATAAATTATATGTTTCTATAAATAAATATTTGGTCTATTTTTACCCCAAAAAGATTTTTCTATAAAAAGTGCCAAAATATTGGCCTTTGCTTACGGTACTTTCATCCCCACTTTGATTAATCATATTTAAGAAAGAACAAATAATATTTTTAAACTTTCACTAACAAAAATAATCAATTTACTTGATTGTTTTAGAAAATAGATCCTAATTTAATAAGCAAGAATTTGTTTGGTCATAAAATTAAAATAATATATTTTTGAACTAGCTCAATCATGGATAAGGCTTAAACTTTATTTTTTTAACTAAGTTGTTTCTTAATGGCCTCGTATTTATAATAATAATATTAATAATTAATTAATATTTAGCACCACGTCTTACTACCCGTTCGGGTTATACGCTTTAAGTACTAATTACTCTACTGGATTAGGAATTGGGAAGGTTGAATTAGAGGAAGTGTCCCCCAGTTCACCTTTATACTTAAACTAGCTGAATTCCCGTTACTAGCACGGGATTTTGTGCTATTATTTATTTTTGAATAAAAATGAAGAATTTTTGTTTTAAGCTTAATGGCATGGTTCTTAGCGCTAACCGAGAAACACCTCGAGGAGGTGACCATTTATCGTTTCTTACGGGGAGTTTTATTTTCAGCAGGCCCCCTTGTCTACTGCCTTGGGGCGTTATCAGCTAAACGCGGCTGGACTGGTCCCCCCTCTCCCCCATCAAACACCGCTTCGGGCCGGGTCGTCTCACTCACACAGACACTACCAACACCACAAAATTTAGCAAAATATAAACTACAGACTTCTACCTTCTCTTGGAGTTGCATATTAAAACGTAATTAAATATTTTAATTAATTGTCTGTATGGTCTTTTTCCCACCCCTAGAAGCATCTACGTGGTTAAAAATAGTTGCTATATTTTTTCGAATGCATTATTATAAAAAACTATTAAAAAGAGTTTATAAACCAGTATTATTGATTAAGGTAGCTACCCTGACATTATTCCCTTAATGACAAAAAAATTGGAATAAAATATCTTTACTTTTCCTTACTAGCTTATAAGGAACACCTGTGCTAAATTATAACACTCTAATTTTGTGGGAAGTGGGAGAATTAGTGATGAGTTAGTCAGTCGGTCAGTCAGTAAGGGTTTCAATTATATATATATATATATGATGAAACATGTGTAAAATTATTGTATAGATGTGTTCCTGACTCATATGTAAATATTTTCATTGTAAAACTATGTCAAATACGGTGTCATTGGTTCTTTGGGCTTGTTTTGATATTATCGAGATCTATTGTCTGTTCAATAAAACTTGGCTATAATATGAATAGGATATTGCTGGATCTTAAACATTATGTTTCCTCTGTAACTACACATTGAAGGGGTCTAGCCAGCCTGTGGTAAATACATACTATCAGTTACTTTAGAATAGATGTATCAAGTACTGCACAACGATATATTTTTCATACGGAGAACTTGTTTTGAGCAAAGTATTATGAATATCCCTGAAAAGTTTTTTGTAGATTATTTTAATAAATGAAAAGTCAGCATAAATTTTGAAGAGAGCTCACACATTTTGCCTATGATTTCTAATATTATTATTTCATCATTTAGTTTTAAAGTTTACCAAACCCTTCCTTCACCTCTGACAAGGCATCTTGTGAATGTGAGGAATGCCAGGTCTCCACCGTGGTTCGGATTCCACGTTAAACTGTAGGTCCTTCATTTCATGTCACAATCCCCCTACCATTACACATTAGCGTAAGTGCGTATAACCCGAACGGGTAGTAAGACGCTGTGCTAATAATAATAATAATAATAATAATACAAACGTGAAAAGTAAATAAAATTATACTTTTCCTTAACATATTAATACATAGTTTATAGTATTAAATAAAATGTTTAAAAATTATTAGCATATCTTAAATTGTCATTTTACTTTATTTTATCATACTTATAAGTTATTTTTCTCAATACAAAATACTAAAATGAGGTACTATACATGATTAAATTACAAATGCCATAGAAGGATTCACCTACATACAAAATGGAGTAAGTAAATAACTGCTTCTAAGCTAGTTAACAACATTTACTTTAGGTCCTAATTCAAATTTTAAGTGAAAAATGAGAAAAAGAATTCCAAATAAGCGACCCTCCACCAATATATGATACAGTATATTAAAGGAGCATCCCTAAGTTCACAAAGAGGAGGCGGTTCTCTTCTAATTTAAAAAACAGATGCGTATAACCCCCTCTTCAAGACGCATCTGTCCACTGGTAAAACAATGGTAAAACTGAAACTGAGTCTCTTAGATAAGTTCATCTTTCCCGTGATCCGAATCCAACGTGTGGCGCATTCCCGTCATTCCTTCTTTCCCGCCTTTCACCCTTCCGACTTCAACAGAAACACATATTTCTTTCTATTTAATTCTTTTCCGTTACAAATCTTTGGAATTTCTTCAATATAAAGCCTATATGAGATGGGGGAAAAATAATATTTATCCAGATACAACAAATATTTCTAAATCAAATATCAAAGTCCTTCCTAACATGACAAGCCATATTGGAGCATATAAACTCAGGAAATATTATGAAAAAAATAGCTATATTAATAAAAAAGTGAAATACGGCTAGAAAAATAAAAAAGTGTAATATGAATGACTGCTAGCGCTCGTATTATTAACTAGCAGTTTTTGAAATATTCTAACGTTTTCCAAAACATAAATATAGGAATAAAGCTTACGAAAGTAAGCTGATATATGGAAATACTAGTGTTAAACACAACTAAAGATAAATTGAATAATATATCTATCAGTCTCTGTACGGGTGCACTTTCTTTAAATTCAAGCATCCTAATCCCAAACATAATAGCATAATTAGTATGTATGCAAATAAACTTAACGGGTAGTAGAACGCGTTGATTATATATATATATATATATTCTATAAGGTTGGCAGTTGCCATCGTGATTGTAGTGTATTAGTCTATGTATTATTTTTCTACAACTAATAATTATTTATAATCAATATTTTTCAAAAATTTGGTACTCATTATTTAATTGTGGTCCTAGAAAAACAAGAAACTATGACGTTCCCACTTAATCCACTTATTCTCAACAAAATAATAAATAGTAACCCGCTCGAAGATGTATTAAGACATTTTTAGTCTGAATATTTTCTTAAAAACCTTTAAGAATTTCTTTCAATACCCTTAGTGTCCTGATTTAATTGCAAAATAAGATGAAATTTAAAATCTATCAACTGTGCTAATTATTAATGGCCTTTACAGGCCAGCTTCTTAGTTTAATGGTTAGCATTCCTGGCTACTAATCTTGAAGTATTCCGGTTTAATTCCTTGACGCATCATAGGTATTTTCCCGAAGGAGAATTGTTCCTATAGTTGTCATGATATGGTTATTTAGGGATAAGATAGGTCTAAGACTTCTACTCGCAACACATAATCAGCATCATAATTATCATAATATCATCTAACCGTGACGAGGATACCAACTGAACAATCAGAGTTCCCCGAACTCATAAGACAGTTACATATCCACCACTGACAATTGAAGACTAGGAATGTATAGCTGTCTAGCCGACCAGCACAGGTGACATACGCTAAATATTTTTTTTTAAAACCCTTCATATATATGATAAAATTACTGCAAATTATTACTCCCTATCAAGTAGCCATATTTAAAGTTATGCTTGTATATGAAAGTTATTGTTTTATTTCAAGTATACATAAAATTAAATATAATTTAAATATACATTTTACGGACTGAAAAATAATTAAAAGAGAACATAATTTATTATAAATACACATTTTCATTTTTATCTCCGCGTCTTACTATCCGTTCGGGTTATACGACTATGTACGCAATTCACTAATGGGTTAGGTATTATGCGGTCTTAATTTAGAGGAGATGCGCCGGCATTTACGTGGATGGAGAGTGGATAACAGTTTAGGGAAACCCACCCTAAGTACAGCCAAGCTATCGAACACTCATCTCCCCGTCTTTGACAGTATAGCTCAATATGAATGTGGCACGTTAGAACACGTTGTCACCGAAGCGGTAAAGATTTATGTTGATCTAACGAAATATAATTGAACAAATTGAGTTGGAATATAAAATGCCGTATTTAAGTATTTAGAAAATAAACCCTTCATTAACATGGTAAATATATAGTCAAAGTACACTTTACAAAAATATATGAGACTTAGCACATCTTTTATAATTTACTTATGGTTATCTTGGATTTAAAAAATCATTATATACAAGTTGGGATCCAAAATATCAAATATCCTACAGTGTGTACGTAAAATATTTTATATAAAAGTACATGAGTACATGACATTTTTCGGGTTAATATGTGATGTAACTCTAAAATATGATTGAAAGAGGAGAGATGGATGATCAATATTTATCAAATTAAAATTACATCAAAATTAGTTGCATATTACCAGTGTTGAGAAAAAAAAACTTTTTTGCAAATAGGATCAAAATATCTCTTAGGACCTGAATCTTAAAGCAAGACCTTTTTATATATCTACAAATATTTCTTCGATTCCCCTCCACCACTTGCTTTTTGTATCTACAGTTGAAAGATATCCTTGAATCAGCCATGATCGGAAGTATTTTGGAGGGTTGAATGTGACTTATGAAGTTATAACTGTTTTTTTTTTAATAATAAGTACGTTATCCTTTTCACTGAAAGGTGAGGTCAAACTGGGGTTACTTCCAAGTCTATTTTAGAAATCCCCTCTCTTATTCGAAATATGAGATAGCAATAGTGCTCAAAGTTCATTTTAGTTGTAAGAGTTGGGCAGGCATTTCTCTTCCTCAAGGCTGCAAATACTCTCTAACAGCATATAATTTCACTTGTATTGGTTTGTAATCTGAAATACAACTTGAGTGTCTCTTCTTAGTCATAAAGTATATTTAATTTGTTATTTTATAATCAATTATTCGAATCTATCACTTTGACACAGCCTGGTAAATCAATGCATTTACTATAAAGCGGTATATTCTCTACATACCTTTTGAGATACTCGTAGAATGCATTTTGACAGATTGGTGGCTCATATTTCCTATTTCTTAAGGGGAGAAAAATAATTTCAAATGAAAGGATACCGGCTGCCTCAAGTAATGTTTTCTAAAACAAATATATATTTTTTTGCCTCAACTCAAAAATATTGACTAGACACACAAAGTACCAGGTTAAGTGTAGTGATGCCCAGGCCATACATGACCTAGGCTGCGCTGGAAAGGATATCCGCCAGCCTGTCATCCAAATGACCACATAATTATTGGTAGAAATAGGCCCCTAGTTCGTTTATCGCCTGGGGGTTCCAGCTGTACGTGACCATGAAGACTGTAGCTGCAGTCACACTGCACACCATGGTTGTAGAGGATACCACCGATGCCATCGTTAAACTCGGCCCTGGCATTGGGGCAAAACGAATTCAGGTGATGATGGGTGGGTACCTCCGATGTAAAGAGAATAGATAGGTAGCGCCATTTGGAAGAATTTGTTGATGTCATTGCTTACGTCAGTCACGAAACTACGTCACCCAGTACACAGCAGTTAGTAGTATGTCGTGCGGTCCATGTATTTCAGACGGTCCTTTCATTTATCTTTATGATTATTTATCTATTTGTGCCTGGTAGTGGATATTTCGTGTATAGTTAGTTACTTTATTATGCTTACCACTCAAGTATCTGTTTTAATATGCTAATATAAAATACAGCAGGGATGTTTTAGTTAATGATTCAATAATAGTAACTATATTACTAAATATATGTATGAATACTAACTATATGTAATTTTATTGTTCTTATCAAGCTGTTTATATTTTTATAATAGTTTTTCTTTTATATAACATAATACATAGGATACAAGTCATTGGTGAACAATCAAACTTTAAGCTTTTTGTTAGTTTATATACGTACGTTTGGCAAGTAATTGTTGGACCATCAGACTTTTAGGCTTTTTGCTAATTTATTTGCGCACGTTCTTCAATTGTAATTACATGTGTTTTCAAACAGACATAAAAAATGCCTAGCTTTGCTGTTGCACTCTGTGTAAATAATCAACGAAACTGCAAGGGTAATAATATATATTTTTATTCCTTTCTTATGGGTCTAAAAATTGTCCGTACATGGGAGTTCAAATGTAAAAGGGAAGAGACAATTAATACAAATTTTGCTCAAATATGTTCCATTCATTTTGCTGATGGTGACTTTTATATTTGTGATGATAAATTGAAAGTTAACTAAAATACAAATAACTTAAAACAAATTGAATGATGCCAGTGTTATTACAATGGTTCCAACATGTATGTAATTTTGAACGTATTTCAATAATTTTTTAAGTATAATTTTTCAATTTTTCTCATTTATTGTTGTAGATTTTAAATATGTTTTAATAAATTTAATGTTCCCAAACGTGATATTATAATTTATAACATTAATTATTTAGAAGGGACTTAATTTATCTTCCATAAAGATTTGTGAATGTCAATCCATGTTCTCATGTGTCATTTTCAGTGATTCACTGAAGATTGATACAAAATGAACGTCAGAACACTAATTTCATTTGGTTGAATTATTATTTAACCCTTTCATTAAAAGTAAAAAGGAGTTATACTTTTTAAATTGTTAAATTTTATCATTTTTGAAAAATGAAAACAAAATGAGCATTGTGAACAAATTCAAGAATTAATGAATTCGTTTTTATTTAAATGTAAAGATTTATTTATATATTTACAGACAATGTGTTGTTATAAGATTTCTAAAAAATGGTATTTAAGTGGCGATACGAACAAGCCGACCCATTTTTGGACTGTTACAGACAATTTGAAAGTCTATGGAATATAAGTGCTGATTTGTATCAAATAAAACATAACGTGACGCCATTTCAGTAAATTAAAAAGTAGTTGATAATTTTTAACATAATCATTATGATAAATGACTCATGTGAACAAATTCCATTTATTTTAATTTTTTTATAAAAAAAATGAATCACTTGAAATTATTCATTTTAAGACACACGTGAGAACACGAATTTAAGCGCTGGATAGTGTACTGAATGACGTCACACGCTCAGCCAATCAGATGTATTTATACAACTGGTGCTACCTTCTATTTTATATACATTGGGTATCTCCGCTTGGTTCCCGAGACAGGGTCCACTGTAAGACGGTGCATCACACCAATATGTATTCCACCACAACCTTAGGGTAGGTCACCGATGCTGGCAGTAGTTGCCCAGCTGACAACCATTTTAAGGCGCCGAAGTAACTTCTACAATTTAATCCAGTACCAATAGTCAATTGTGACCCTGACTACAAGTGTGATATATATTCAGTTCCTGCACAATTTTGTTTCTAAACACAGAACTAATCTTTTGTTTTGTTTATAAGAATATATTCCTTAATCATCAACAACTATACATTAACAACCCAACAGATTGAAAATAAAGGAACACCAGCCTCTTGGGGCCCTCAGTGGTTAGTTCGCTTGATAAACAAAACCCTACATAAAACTTAAGTTGGCGCTCTTAACGGGCTGATAGTTTCCAAACGTAAGGATGGGAGAGGGAAAATTTCAAAAAGCTCTCCCTAACACACATATTGAACCAAGTGGCCCCAATAGTAAACATAAAGAGAGGATCGTAGGTTACAGGAAACAAAGAACTAGAAATACTATTTATTACACAGGAAGGATAGGAACAAGTACAAGAACAAATTAGTTCTATATACACTGAAAATAACCAAAATAATAATGTCCTACACGCACTTGATAACTGAGACATCAACCTTTTTGCCACTCGGTGGCGTGGGCTCATTGACTGTCTTTACAGTTGTTTTTTTCACACGACTGGAAAAGCGCCACCAGGAACTTCAGAAAGGCGCCGGAGCTGAGTCCCGATGAATCCTGTCTCAGACACACTCAGGAGCGTTCACTCCCCACCGTCACAGACTACCTAAGTCAGTCATACTAAGAAGGGAGATCCACTATGGTGTCTCTGATACAACTACTAACATTAGATTGGAATAGTCGAATTACTTCTTTCTCTGCCATTGATACTGATACAACTAGAATTGTAAATATTTGGTATCGGTACAGCCTAACAAAAAATATCGGTGAATTGACAGGTAAAAATATTAAATTGCTATAGAAATTCATAAAGTTAATTACCGACATGAAGCTACGAAATGAGATAAATGTAATCATTTTAATTTCCTTTGGTTAACAAATTATATTTACAGTTATTATTTACATTTCTCAGTAACAAGTCTTATTTACATTTGATTAAAATTGTTTCGTACCTGGCGTCATGCAGCGGCCGGTTTCCAACTATTCTCGGTGGCTCTGCCAAATATTTTCACACCGAGTCTTGTGTATACGCACATTTGGAGACTCAATCGATCATAGAAAGGGAGTGTAAAAAGTTTTCATAGGAATTTTAATTAAACTTTCTTTTTATGTGTAGGGTGACCTGGTGGTCTAGGGGTAAGATGTCAGACTTCTATGCTGGCGGCTGGGGTTCAATCCTCGGTCCCGGCACAGATTTATCTGATTACCAAACCCCTCCTTCACCTCTGACAATACATCTTGTGAATGTGGGGAATGCCAGGCCTCCACCGTGGTTCAGATTCCACGTTAAACTGTAGGTCCTCCATTTCATATCACAATCACCCTATCATTACACATTAGCGTAAGTGCGTATAACCCGAACGGGTAGTAAGACGCGGTGCTAATAATAATAATAATAATAATAATAATAATAATAATAATAATTTTTATGTGTAATATTAAAACTAGATAACTTAGGAAAGTGTAATGTACTGTAGTTATTATAAATTAATTATTCATATAATCACCTTTAGTTGTATCAATTGTTATGGATCCCGATAGTCCAGAAACTTGAGAGTGATGTAATGAATGTATTCTTAATATGAGTATATAGGGAAAAGTTCGCCACGTATCTCTCTATACTTTATGAGGATACCTAGCTGTGAGAATCACTGTGCACTACTTGTATCTTGCTGAGATTGGTTTATCTACCAGAGGGGTGTGTGAACCTCAATATGACATGGGACTAGTGCAGGCAGTCGTTCCATTGATCTAGAATAGCTAGGATGCTTGGAACATTTCCATGATAACGAATAATTAGCATGCATGCACTGAGAGTGTTCTTTGGTCTCGACATTGAGACCATTGGACCTCTAAATCTTTCAAAGGCCACTAAAACCTTAACACAAAGATTAGACTATTCCTTAACTATACTTAATGGCACCTTATACAATAAAATGGACTTGCCAAATCCCATAATCAAGTCGTAGTTCCTACTTGTGAGGGCTACACTTAATCCTCTTTCAACGCATCCTGATAGATATGAATAGAGATTATCTAAATTTGGCCGTCAAAATAATTTATATCACTACTAAAGTTTATAAATTTAATAGTAATTTAGGGATGCAATTTTATAAATGCACCGTGTCCACAGAATACTTTTAAACTATTTTAACCTGGGCTCATACGTTTAAATCTACAGACATAGTTATAGTACCTTAATATTTATTAAATGCATTGCAGGGCAGTCTGTAAGTAAATACAGTAGTAAGTAACTTAGTCAACAACCAATGAGATTGAAGAAAAGATTCTTATGATTGTGATAAAATGAGGATGAGTTATGTCATAGAAAGAGATAAATTATAAAATAAAATTGAAAAGATTAAAACTTCTCATTCTTACCTTAGAAATAATTTGTTATATTAAATATTTTAAATAATCGTTTCTTTAAAATATTCACACACACACACACACACACACACACACACATATATATATATATACAATATAAAAATAATTCATACCTATTGTACGTCATATAAACCAACGTATGAATGAAACACACAGAATAAGAGGTCCTTCAAAAAATACTGATTATTTAGAACAAACCCCAAAATAACTTTGAAAAGAAACATATCAAACGCAAGCCCCGTTCACTAAATCACTTTACCCCAAAGTAATTAACCTAGCTCTGCAATGTATCTCTGTATGTGTGAGTGTAGGCAGTATTTTGTTGATATGTAACTTTGTGGTTAATACGGAATCGTTGGTGTGGGGGAACTGTGTGTTGGCTACTAACGGGCGTAAGTGTCACTTTGACAGATATTACCGCTAGCTGATCAATTAAATTCACGGACAGCTATGTATGGCCTTCTATAAAGGTGATGGGTATGAGTATGTATGGAGGGGGGACACACATATATAGAGACTGGATATATGTGTTATGTATCTGAATTGAACACATGTGATGTACAGTTATGAGTTCTCTCTTCCCTCGAAAAAAAAAAGATTGAGGGGAGAAATATTCACTTGAAATTTGAAAGATGATAAAAGTGTCCCTTTGCTACGAATAAACTATTTGTATCGGCAACACTTGTTTTTATAATGCACTATATTTATTGAACTTAATTGGATCGAAATTAATTATTATTTTAAAAATATTTTTCGTCAGTCAATATGAAGCAGTAATCGACATTAATTCCATAGATATAAATCTGTATACTATATATGTGTATACATTTATATATATGTATATATACATTAACAAATCTTCTTACTACCCATTCGAGTTGTGGGCATATTGACACGTATATGGTATGTTTAAGGAAGGTCGAGTTTAGAGAAAATGTACACCAATTTGAGGGGAGATAGAGGATAAAACAATTTAGAACTAAAATAAACCTAATACATTCTACCGGGATTTGCACCCGGCCTTCCCTCTCCTCTAAATAGTATAATATATTGTAAGAGATATGTTATAGAACATGTGACCACCGTTGTGGGTCAATGTGTTTATCCATGTACTCTCTTTCTTATAATTTAAGTACTTTTTTCTAAGATAATTACATTACTAGTTTTCATAGGATTGCAAATATTAAGCTACTGATTAAGGTACTTGGAATAATCTTTTTTTCTATGGTAGGGCCCTCGTCTATTTCAAAAACGCCCATGACTTGACAAAGGTATTATTAAATAATAATTCTATTCTATATTCTAGTTTAAAATCAAGAGATATATTTTCTTTTTTTAATTAATGAGACAATTTAATCATTTCATAATACTGATTTTTTCTAATATTCCAGCTCTACAAAACAATTTATCAGTCGTTTCCACAGTCAAATGAGCTTCACTCTTTAGTCTGCCTGACCTGGATTCATAATTTATGGATATAGCCTCTCGTAGAAGATGGAGATTCGTAGAATTGTTGCTTCCACTAGTGGCCAACCATTCCTAATTTCAAGAAAACGTGTATTGTAAATAAACTGGACATCTCGATATGAAGGAGAGAGAGATAAATTAATAGAGAAGGATAGATCGTAACAAAGTCTGCGTTCTCAGATTGGCTGATTGGAATGATGACGTAGATGACACGACACTTCAGACGGAGAGAGCCACATGGATTTTAGGGTGACTTGTGTTTTGGTAGTGCCATCCGATTCTGATGCAAATTAGAAAGCGGAGGCGACCCTTTTCGCCCCCTTAACCATCCAAAATCCTTTCTCTTCCTACAATATAGACTACATTCTGGTTGTCGCGGAGAGGATTTGTATAATATCCAAGCCTGAGGTGGTGAGGTGGGGGTGGTATGTTGGGTGATTTGAAGGGAGTGAAGAGGTTGGAGCAGTACGAATGGAATTGGTAATGGGAGGGAGAGGGTCAAAAGTTGGTTTCTGTTCACTCTATAGACATCAGAAAATACCCTTTATGTTCAAGTTCTCTTTGCTCGAAGAGGATACATTCTCGTGTCTTCATGTATAAGAGCTAAATACTGCGTTTTATATTTATTACCCTTTTGCAAAGTTACCGACTTACCTAAAGCTGTAAATTAAAAAAAAAAAATTTAAAATATTTTTTATTTATTCACTTTGTTAAGTAGAGAAAATTTAATAAATAGATCATTTGTTTTAATTATTAAATAGCTATATTCACAATCAATTATTATTCCCATGAATACACTTCAAATAAATATCAATTTTTATTTAACTTAAACGAATTAAAGATATGTATATATTTTGGTGACCATACAATTTAATAAACTATTTAATTTAGTCAAACTAGATTAATTATATGAAACAATATGCAAACATATTCTTTAAACAATATAATTAACATATAGTATTGGTTTCATATATTTCACAATAGTCTAGTCAGGCTTGACTTGAAAGTATTTAATTTTAATTTGACTGGTTTCAATGATTGTAATATTAAATTGTTAATAATGTTCAAATTTGACTTGGTAATAAGTAATAGATGACTAAATTATATCTTCTTTATTTTTATTCCCCTCTCCTTATTTGATAATAGCTTAGTCTTCTATGACCACATGTTTGAAGTTACACCAACTTCAGGTTCTATTTATGATATATATGATTTTTTGTTAAATACATATTAAATGAAAGTTTGGGAAAACTTAAAGGTCTTATGTATAAACTTTTTTTTGTGGGATTATTAAAAATATTTGAGAGGAATATTTCATAACTTCTAAGATATTGACAAAACAAATCTGCCGAGATACAAGAACCTCACTATTCCTTTGAGAAAAAGCAAAAGATCTGGTATACATTAATTTGATTAATAATTTTTTTCATCTGTATGCACCAATACCCAAAGTACTGAAATAACCAAGCGTTGAGAATTATGTAGGGGGAGATTCAGTGAGAGGTATAACTATCATCCACTGTCAGAAAAGTCAATACATTTCCCAGATTATAATTTGCATCTAACCCAACTTTATGCCAAGGTTAAAGGGCTATCTGACCTGGATTTTTTTAAAGACCCCACTTACTGCAGTGACAATAACTTAGTTTTTAAGGTTCTTATAACGATCGTAATGTACAAAGGGTGGATTATCCTAAATGGTTTTATACTCTTCCTCTACACAAATAAGAGCGAGTATAAATAATTAAAAATTCAACCCTATTGCCCCCCCCCCTTCTCTGAATCATCAATGCATTAACGTAGCTAGTACGTATGCGCATAACCCGAGTGGGTAATGAGAATCGATTATATAAACCTATCCGAAGTGTATATTTAAAAAAGAAAATGTTTTAGGTATTTAACTTGCACTTTATTAAACGACTGATTAATTATTATATCAGCACAAGAGTATTTCAATGAGCGAGCTTGATATAGCCTACTAATTTTGCCGGAAAAGATATTTTCACATATTCTCAGTGTTATTTTACATTCCAAAACATACATGGGCACAATAGGCCTTACTTACCCTTCGAATGAAGTTATACGATTTTTTATCTCTCAAGAATTTACAATGTTACAGTTATGTAATATATGTAATAGCTTTGCTAAGTTTCTTAGGTGCTCCAGGTACATATAATAGGCGTAAAAATTAAACTAGGTTTAATAGGTGTGTTAATGTGTGAAGGATATTATGATTTTAACACTTTTGAGGATTTTTTAGGGGGTAAAATTATTTAGGGAGATTTTTCAGAGGGTAAAACTGAAATAAGTGTTTAACCTTTCCCCACAAATTTTACTACATGAAACTGTTTTTCATTAATTTTCATTAGGTCCTATTTTCTTTAATCTATTTTGTAAATTTTTTTAAAATTTCCTATATATTTTGGTTCATTCTTTTTCATTCATATCTTTTTAAGAAGAAAATTGGTATTTTTGGGGGAAATTCAGGTTCAATTAGGGGGTAAATTTCATTAGTCAATCTGGCAACACTACTACTAACTTCAAACTTGCTTTCTGTTTTCCGAAATACCAGTTGATCGTGGATTGTTTACTTTGATAAGTTTTAGATTGTTAAAATGAATTCTGGAATTTCTAGAGGGTGGCAATTAATGTAAATAGGTTTTGAAGCTGCAAGCACTTCATAAAAAGGTAAGTAAAATACTTTTGCAATAATAATTAATTATTATTTTAGAAATTTGCATCTCGTAGCCTAACCTAGCCTATAATAAGGAGAAGAAAATCATAAAGGTTAATTTTGTTTCTGTATGTAACTTGTTAAATTTGGACGTTTTTGTTAATATTACAAAATAACCATTACCGTGTTTTTATCGTCAAAAATTGATGATAGGCACTACCGCAACAGATTTTGATCGTAACCTTTCGACGATTGGCAGTTGAAGAGTTAAGCTATAGTTTTGTATAGAGCTTGTCGATATTTCGTATTTAAGTTTTATGACAGTTTGTAAAATTGTATTTCTACAAATCAACTGTTTTTTCAGATAAATCAGCGGTGTATGACTCAGAGTCAAGCATTAATACTCAGGTGCTTTATGACTCGGACGCTGGCAGAGAATAATATGTTCCCCATGAATAATAATCTTCATATTCTGATGAGCAATTGGCTAGTAAAACTAAATGTAGTATTCACAGTCATTTGGATTATCCTATACCCACTAACCGAGGAGTGAAGGGTGATAGTCTAAGATAAGTCAAAAAAAGGAAAGCTAATAAGAAGACTCAATAAAACAAACAGCCAGAAAAAGGGTCAGACATGAAGAGAATTGGTTATGCAATGTAATGAAACAAAAATTATCTAAAGTAGAGGAATATGTAAATAAAAAAGAAAGTTAATTCCAGCTAAACAGTTGAAACCCTCTTGTTCATGTAGAATGAAATGTAGGGAAAAAATATCAGAAGATCAAAGGAAAGTTATTTTTAGTTCATACTATTCTGAGGTTAATAATACTGATGTAAAAAGACAATTTGTAAGGTCTTTCATTCTTAGCCTACCTACTGTTCGTTCTAGGAAATAAAATCTTGATTCTGGCAAAAACAAAGAAAATACTTTGTTTTGCCATTTTACTGTCAATAATAACAAGGTGAGAGTATGGAAGCCTTTTTTTCCCCAATACCATTGATATTTCTAACAAGGTTGTTATTAAAGTTTAGAGAACACACTACCAGGTATTATAAAACCAGACCAAAGAAACAAAAACACTCCGTCTAACGACACCCCTGATGCTGTAATTTAGAATGTTATGAGCAATATTTCCTCTTTTCCCCAATACGATAGCCACTGCAGTAGGGAAAAAAGCGAAACAGAAAATGTGGGAACAGAGTTAAATGTTGAAAAAATATATGATTTATACTTAGATTCCTGAAAAGATTTAAAAATAGATAAAAAACATGTTGCAGAAAAATGGCAGTACCATAATGTGTTCAAAACTCAAGTAAATCTTTCATTTAAAGCACCAGAAGTTGACTCTTGTGACACATGGGACTCATATCAAGCAAAACTCAAAGGTGACTGAAGTCAAACCGAAAAATACCACATTAGAGCGGAGTATCATGCTCAACTTACTGAGTCAAAATGGAGGTATGATTTAAAGAGTTCAGACTATAAAACCGCTAAAGGGAATCAAAATCACAAGGTTTTGACTGGTGATTTACAAAAATATTTAACAAAACCCCTCATAACGAATAGTATAAGTTTTTATAAAATAAAATTATTTCCTCTGAACTCTACTCTATATGACTCATCAGAGTCATCTGTTCATTGTGGGATGAGACCAAAGGAGCCAGGGGGCAATAAAATTGCTTTTTATTTGCTTGAGTGGGCTGATAGTGTGATTCCAAACTCAAACGTCGAAGAAATGACTTATGGACAGACAATTGATACGAAAAAAAAAATCAATGATTATGTGTTTCTTTTGGATTATAAAAAATTGTACTAAAATTGTAAAAAAAAAAAGTTCATACTTAAAGGCCACTTGCACATGGAGGCAGATTCTGTGCATGCTCTAATCGAAAGAAAAAGGAAAAAGACAAAAAATTGTTCTTTTCTCATTCCATGGGATTGGCAGCAACTTGTAAGCCTGTGTTCAAGCAAATATTGCGTTTATAGCATGGAGCTTGAAGATTTCAGACACTTTGATTCACTACTAACTGGTAAAGAAACTCCTTTTGTGTCCAGAAAAACTGATGTTGATAAAAATCCTATGAATTTTTCAAAATGTGTGTAATTAGAAGTAAGAAGAGAAAATATGGCGCAGCTTTTATTAAAGTCATCGTTTGATGGAGAATTCGGAAAAGTTGACTTCATAAAATCCCGAAGAGCTCAAGAAATACCATGGCCTGCAGACGTACAATGTGTTTCAAATCAAAAATTGTCAATCAACAAATAAAATTACAATGATTTGATGTCGTTGCTACCATTCCTACCAACAATCTGCCATGACTTCCATACAAAATTTACCACACGTGATCAACGCCCCAAATTACCCAAGAGAAGACATTGATGAATTTTCTGATTAATGATCTTGTTTTTGAAGTTATACTTCTTTAGGCGCGTTATTAAAAATGATGAGAGTGAAATTTTAAGATGCGCGCGCATCACTGTAAAACAAAAGTAACAGGTTGAAGCTAACAGCTCATTAAGTCTCGAAAAAAAAAGCCACCAACAAAATAGAAATTGAACCTCTTTTAGTCGCGCATGTTGGTACGCTCGTCGCCTCTGATCACTGTTTTCATATATATAATATTTATCCACATGTTTCTAGATTCTACATTCACAACACGTGTTTTAGTTTCATACAAGTGCGAATTATATATGTGCTAATAAATTATATTCAGTAGTGATTTAAATTGAATATTTTGATTAATATTATTTAATATTCGTAAATATTAGTGAAAAGAATTGTGCTTATAGACTTTTTCAAGTGCTCAAATATAATTGAGGTTAACTATCCGTATGTATTATTTATTGATATAGATTAAAATATTATTATTTAACATATTTAATACTAAATATTATTAAATTATTATTGATAATATTTATTATTGGTTATTTAATATTTACAAAATAAAGAAATAAAATTAATAAAACATTTAATAAACTTTTTGATAAAAATGAAAAGTGAATATTAAATTAATAAAATAATATTTAAAAAATTAATAAACTTAAATTCAATTTTTTAATTTATTATTAAATTTATTCATTTACTTTTAAAATATTAAATAATCAATAATAAATATTTAAAATTAAGAATCTTATAATATTTAGTACAAATTATGTCATATATATTTATTATTTATTTAATTTTTCAAATTTAAACTGAAATTTATTGATTGTGTTGATTATCCTTTTCCAGTCTTTTTATCATTTTATTGTAATTAATTATTTGCATGCAATTAAAAACTATTTTTTAATGATGCCAAAAAAGTATAACTTCTCACGCGCGTACATAAGTACACACACCATTTTTTTTTAATATTAAGAAAGCACACAATGATTTTTAAAACTTACATTTCGCCTTTTTCTTTGAATGTATAGTCCTGATATTGAGTAAAGACGTCAGAGGAAAGAGGCACTATGTCCTTTTACTTAAAAAAAATTAATAAAGTAAAATAAAATAACAGATAGCTTTAAACTATATTTATAATAAGTAAAGATATCAAAAAATAATTACAAGAAATATTAATGCATAGGCTATTTCAATAGAAGAGCTATAGTTAAATAATAATAATATTTAGCACCACGTCTTACTACCCGTTCGGGTTATACATTTTGGTACTAACTACGCTAATGGATTAGGAATTAGGAAGGGTGAATTAGAGGAAGTAAACCCGCATCTGCGTGGAGGGAAAATGGAAAACCATTTAGGAAAAACAATCCCCCAGTTCACCCGACCGAGGTTTGAACCTCGATCTCCCCAGCAGTAGAGCTCGACACGACAAGCGCGTTAGCCAACTACGCCACCGAGACGGGTAGCTATATTTAAAGATTAGAATAGCTCTCTTTAAAATTTTACTTTTTGTCACATAGTGCCTTTACCTACCACGTACAAATATGTGTACTGGGTTTGCTGGGTGTGTTATGTGTAAAATCTGGGCTAGGTGTGCAAAGTGTTTTAGATTAACTTTGTGTAGGCCTACTATATGTAACAGATATACTTACTTTAAATGTTTACCTATGTGTCATATGTGTAAATATACTGTGTACTGTGTGGTGTACTGATTTTTTGAATGTGCACATCTTGTAATATTGTTTATATGTGCAATAGGTTTACTACGTGTGTAAAGTAAGAGGTTTTAAGTGAAAAAGATTAACTATGTATGTAATTGTAAGGAGTGTGTTAGGTGTACTGGTGTAATAGAAGTACTAGCTCTAATAGGTGTGTTAGAAATACTGGTGTACTAGAGGTACTAACTGTAATAGGTGTACTATGATCACTAGCTGTATTTGGGTCGTTAGGTGTACTAAGTGTGCTATGTGTGGTTTGTTAAGTGTAATAGGTGTTCTAAGTTTTCTAAATTCATAAACGATATGAGTATTTGTTGATAAGTATAGAGTTAAAGAGAAGAACTAAATCATTCAACTATTTAGTATAACTTAATAAAGTGGTCACCAAATATCAATAGCAGTTTTGACAGTTATTAGGAATCTATATATAAAATGAATCTCTAAATTTGTCTATACGTTCGAGTGACTGTCTCACCGTCTGTTTGTTGCTAGTAAGCCCAAAAAGTACTCAACGGATCGAGACGGTACTTACTCTGATGTACCCTTTATTTATAAAAATTTAGGTTAAGTTGTACACCATCACGCTATCTCATCTAACAAAGCAGTGACGAAAGCACCAACTGTTAATTTGGTTACATTTGTATCAATCCAATTATATTAACTTTTAATATTATAATGCTTACATTTTCTTCCTAAATATATGTATGTTTTCAGTCATTGTATGCATCTAAACACAAAAACATACAAAAGTTAGTTGTGACTTGTAATTTGATCTTTGATTTACACAGATAAGACTAGTAGTTAGCTATTAGTAAATAAAGAATAACGTACAGTGTACAATTTATGTTTAAAATGTCTTTATTTTTAATGAAATGTAGTGATTATAGTTTTATAGCAAATAATTAATATCTATTTTAATGTTCATAGCAACCATGCCTCTATGTTTGAGATCCAAATTTAGTATGCTTGCATTTACGTGTTAAGGTTGGGTACTTCTTCAGTTATTTTATCGCTTTGCGTTTGGATTCTACTCATTTAGTTTTGTTTTGTTGATAAATAATAAATAAATTTACACAATATATATTTGTGTTCACTGCAGGAGTGCCACCACGAAAGATATCAATGATTAATGGGCTTCAATTTGCGTCTTAAATTTATATATTTTTCAGTCATTTTATGGTTCTGCTTGTAAATAATATTTATTTAGGTTGGTTTCTTTTATAGTAAATATTATCTACTATTTATTTTATTGTTCAATGAAACATTGTATTCACGTAAGAGAAATACTGCTAGCTTGTTTGGATTTTCATCTAAAATTTAGGTATTTTTTCCATTCATTAATGGTTTTACATATAAATCCTGTTTATTTAGTTAGTTTGATTCCTTTGAAAATAGATTAAAACTATTTACTCAATAGTCATTGCAACAAATATTAGACACAATGGAGACACTGTTAGCGTACTTGAGATTGCGTCTTATGTTTAAGTAGTTTTCACTTATTTAATGGTTTAGCATGTAAGGTTTTTTTTAATATTCTGGTTCCTTTTATGATAAAATAATACTATGTATTTTGTTATGCATTGCAACATTGCTTCCATTCAAAAGAACCACTGATAGCTTGCTTGCACTGAAATCTTAATTCGTGTATTTTTTCATTTATTTGGTGCTATTGCCTATAAATTATATTTATTTAGTTTAGTTTATTTGGTAGTAAATTTAAACCATTTATTTTGGTGTTAATTGCAGTAATGAATCAACTTAAACAAAATCATCTCAAGACAAGTACTTCTAAAGCAAAATAGAAAGATTTCTACGGCCCTTGGAAAGTGGAAAGGCAATCTCAAAGGTAGGGACGTTTAAGTGGTCAGATAACACGACAATCACCTTCGCGAGCTACTGAGTCTACTGAAGAGTGTGATGTCACTTGTACTCCCAAAGAAGTATGCAGTCACCATCTAGAGCTGCTGAAAGGTGCCGTCCATCGTGAAGCACGTTTAGCTTTAGATCTAGGACGTCATTCTCTATTATAAAGAGATGGAATCAGAGACAGAGCGAATAAAGCTTTAGTCTCTCGATTATGAGTGGCAGGTTCTTTTTAGATAATTAGAACCAGAATTGCCTCTTTTAACCCGGGACGGCATACACACTCACATTATATGGAATCTAAAGAGGATTTTGGAGAGCGTGTACTTATAACCTGGAAAGGTGCAATAAAATTAACAAGGCACAGAAAGTTCATTTAGCTGTCGAACGACACAGGGTTGAGGTTGTTATGCAGTCATAATAGGAATACTAATACCAAGCATGACTTACTTCATATAGATAAAGACATGGCTTAAATATACAGTGGGAGTTTAAAGAGCAATGGATATACGTGCTAATAGAGTAGTTTTATGATGGTTGAACAAAAATAACAGTGTATTTTCACACAATCCATCTATTAAATACGCAAATAAATCACACGTTAGTTTTATGAAAGAGATGTTTGTGTCTTATGCTCCTAACATAAGAGAGTAAAATTGTAAACAAAATCATCTGCTATTCAATTGTATTGCTTTAGTTTAATAATGATAATAGATGAATATAATCATATACATAATTTTCTACCTTTTTAAATCAGTTTTTGGTGGCTATGTATGCCAAAACAGAGACGGAAAATTGTATATCAATTAGGACGAAACTAAGAATGAATGTGGAAGCTTATTGGTATCTTCTGGATGTGCTTAAGTACTGGCAAGTGATTCTTCCAAACGGCTTCACGGGAGGCCAGCGGTACTTGAACGAGTACACGCAGGATGCATACTGTTACGTAAGAAGATATTTACACCTGGAACTATTCATAACCAGTGCCATCAGGCCCAAGTGAGAAGAAATAAACAATAAATCTTCTCGAACAATCTTCTTGCCATAGGTACGAGAGAGAGGAAGAATATCTCATTTGAAATTAAAAGTTTTTATGGACTTCCTTACTAAAGGCAAGGTCTTTGGGCAGTCAAGTGCTACATGCATTCAGTAGAGTGGCTAAAACATGGCTTGTTTCACGCCTATACAATTTTTTGCCTGAAGGATAGAGCAAACCAAACAAATGGATAACTTCAGATGCTCAAAGCTACTGAACCCTCAAGATGATTTCAAAATACACTATGGTGTAAGCATTCACATAGATCATGCATGGTCCCTTTTGGTCGCTAAATACTTCACCGTGAATTAATGCAGGCCGATGGATACAAGCTCTTTCAAAACCATTAGTCATCAAGGCAGACACAGGAGATAATGACTACCCATCTTACCGATATCGGTCACCAGAGTTGGATGGCTTCACTGCACAGTTTCGGTTGCATAGTTACATGATTTGAGTGGAAAATCGCTGGATATTTCAATACTCACAACCACAGTGTTGGACGTTTAGAGCGCTTATAAATGCAGAATTTTGCAGGAGTGTCCAGTCCAACAATTATATAATGTAAGTACATAACCAAGGTGATCTTGCAACTATTAGTCTTCGAAACTATTACACGGATGCAACTGAATAAAACCTTAAAGATACGTCAGAATTTCAGAAGCCGTTTGGCGCATACTATCGTTTCCCATTCATGAATGTTTTTTCTTCGTAATTTACTTGGACATCAATTTGTATATTATGTAGTGGCCAAAGAGTATATTTCAATACTGAAAACCTAAGCGAACAAGTCATCAATGCCAGGATAACTTATCTCATGGCTTTTTTAAAAATTGTGTCACGAATTTGTAAATATGATGAATTTGTAAAGAAACTACTGTAAATGTTCAACAAGTAAAAAGTTATTTTTAATCAAAGTAAATGGAGAAATTTGTTTAAAGTCTTAAAGAATATTTTAAGAAAAACTAATTAGTAGGTACATTTCATGCATACTAATATTTCTGAATGTTAGGATATACAATTACTGCTTTAAACTGTGTATGAACACACGTCATCGGATGCTTTAAAGAAAAATGACAGTGAGGTTCTTCAAAATTATCAAGTGAAAGCTTTCCATCTCTTAGAAGATTAACCACACTGGGTTGACACCTATATAGAAACATGAGTTATTGAGAGCCCCTGAAAATTAAGACAACGTTTTGTTCTAATGTTGGGTTCTTGCAGTCTTTCAAATACTGTTTACTTATGGATTAAATAACATAAACAATTTTCTGAGGATTAAGTGTGGGACTTTAATAGAGGTTTCCTCAGTGTAGGTTTAAATGCCCCACGCTATTATAGTAAATAACTGTCTCATGTACCTTAAGGATATATTTTTTATTTCCATCGGTGGAAATACTATTAATCAGTGAGGCTTTCCTTTATTCCATATTCCACCTATAAACACTACATTAGAGAGTACACTGTGGAGACAAATTATAGCCGATCAGAAATGGCTAGTTTTGTCCAAGAAAATAAACCCAAACTTACAGAAGAAGAGCAAATCACATAAATGAAAGTAAAAAATAACATAAATGACACGTCGGGAGATATGTTCTTCATGAACGCCCCATGGATAACTGGAATAACTTTAATATAGGTATTTTGGCAACGTTAAGAAATTGAGGCAAAATAGCTCTCACGCTTGCATCCTCAGGAATAGCATTAACGTTAATTCCTGGTGGAAAAATAGTCCACTTCATCTTCAAGCTACACATTATTATTGACTGTAGTGAGAGTCCTGTTTGTGATATCTCTAGAATCATTGACAAAGCAATGTTGCAATATTGCTTATTATCCTATGGGAGGAGTGTAGGATGGATAAACAAAAGTAGTAGAACCATTTAATCGAACATTACAGGACATTATAAAAGATAACAGGGTGATGGTTGGCGTAAATTACCGGTTTTCTGGGGTGCTTTCATCAGACTCTACCTGTGTTTGCTAAAGGCTCGAGAGATGACGAGTCTAAAGTTTCACTCAAACATGATATTATTTGACCTCAAGTCAACCAACTGTCCCTCACTATGAACATGAGTGAGAACTTGCCTGGGAGGAGACTCACTCACCCGAGTATTTATAAATATGTCACTGAAAGGGGTAGAAGTCACTCTGAATAATGTGAACGCTGTAATAGTACTGCCTCCTTCAATCTATAACGCTATTGCTTTCACAGACAAATTCATTTATCTACCACGATGTGCACAATATTTCCACGAAGGAAAACACTTGACTATGTAAAAGATGCATCGTAGCTTCCAAAAATTGATTAAGCTTCTTCAAAACCTAGCTTTTTCATTAGAAAATTTTATAATCCCAATTTGTAAATCTTTATCACTCAGGTGAAACAAGAATTAGTAAAATGAACTTATATGAACTTGAAAAATGTTCTGAAGGTAAAATCATATATATCTAATCAAATATGTATAAACATGTATATTAAATGAAGAACTGAATATTATTTTACTGAAAATTGTACTTAAGAAATAACCACGGAATGTGTATAAGTAAAGCTAAAGTAATAAGTTGATCCAAAACAAAAGCTAATTTGAGATTTTTTCTGTGGAAATTTCTATGGAGTATTAACTAGATGAATACGTATAACCTAAAAAGGTAGAAAGACGTGGTTCTAAAAAATAAATCAAATGAGAAATGTTTTGTTATTTGGGAGACCCTAATATGATAAAATCTACTATTTTCCCGTGTGTTTTAATTATTTAGTAAATTTAGGTTATAGTTTTACAAATAACAAATTAGCAATATTTAGTTTACAGTGCTGTTACAATAAACGTGTTGTACTAAGCTTTGATAGGGCTGCCATGGAACAAATGTAAAGCTTGTTCCCTGGTGACGATATCAAAACGTTAGTGTCAAACATAAAGGACATGCCATCATATTGAGAGAAACTCCATTTTTAGTGGCATCTAACCAATACCTCGTGTAAACTAAGATATTAAACCCATTTTATCACAATATTCAATAATAATTAAATAATCTTTTGAAAAATATTGTTTACTGAGCAAAATAAATATATATACAATAGGAGTAGATTATTTACCTAACACATCATCCTCTATAAATAAACCAAATATATATTGATCCAAAGTATATGATTCAGAACTGACATCGCACTGTTGGGAGACCTGCACCATTGATAAGCCCCTTAGAAAAAAGGTCAGTGAATACACTGGTGATCATTATGATGTTATCAAGAATAAAGAAGTTCACTGAGACACGTAGTAATTATTAATAAGTTATTTACTTATCTGGAACAGATATACAAGTTCACTGAGTAACGTGGTATTTTTTTTCTTTGCGCCGCGTTTTACTACCCGTTCGGCCTATACGCGTATGTACTAATTACGCTAATGGTTACAAGTTTAAGTAAGGCTATATTTATTGAAAGTGTACCCATATTTACGTGCAAGGAGAGTAGAAAACAATTTTGGTAAAACCACCCTCAGTACACCCGGCCCAGATTCGAACCATGATCTCCCCGTCATCAACAGTCTAATCTACTGCAATAGTAGTGACCTAGACCATGCAGTCACCGAAGTGGGTCACGTGGTGACCATTAAGAAATTGTTTACTTGGCTGGTTCAAATAAACAAGTTTATTTAGTTACACGGAGGCCATTGGACCCAGTAGGACATCTTTCAATGTCAGAGGCAGGAGTGCTGACCGCTCGTAAAATTATGGTGCAAGAAACTCCACCCAAAAATGTATTAAAGATATTTGTGTAAAAATTTATATTAACCCTTAAGCACAGACATATGGTTTTATATCATTACTACTGATATAGGTTTCAGAGACTCCTATAGATGAAATAGGGTAAAAAATATACAAACATTTACTTTTTTCATAATGTATTATTATTGTTTTAAACTAAATACAAAAGGTTATGAAAACATCAAATTACAAAACAAATAACATTTTAAGTGATATTTTAAGTAAAGATTTGCAACACAATCTGTCTAAGGTACTTTATTATTTCTAAAATACTACCAAAAGTCTCTAAAATCAACAAAACTATCATCTTCTATAACATATCTATCTAATTTAGTCTCATTTCAAATTTCTTGAGATCATATAAAAAAAATTACGGCCATTATTCATCGCCTAATTTCTGGTTCATACAATTTACGCATATTGTCTTGGAGCACTGCTAATGCACTGGGATGTTTACAATGAACACATAAATATTGTCTCTTCCTCCTTTTTTTTTGTAATTGCACATGCTGCAGTACTTTCTGTTAAGCAATTTTTCAGATTCCAGGTTTACATTTTGAGCCGGTCAAGTCTTCTTCAAGATTTGCGAAATTGTGCTCTTGATGTGATCTGGGACATTAGGATTTCTAAATCTATTTTCCAAGTGCTCATAAGCCAACCCTTTCGCCATATCCTTTATAAATTCAGAGCATTTGGATGACAGTCCTGAAAGCACGTATGCGTTAGCTGAAGCTATATCCAACATTCGATAAAATATGATACAAGGCCATCGACGCGATCTCCTTTTCCAAGTCATCTTTGAACATTTTTCATCGCGAGCATCAACACCTCTTTTAGTTGCATTGTAAAATGAATTCATTTCCGGTAAATCATTCTAGATGTACCAGTATCATTCTCCAGGTCCTAGGATTGTTCTGTAACAGTTTCCAGTTCAGTGTCAGACCAATTGCATTCCGAATTAGAATCTGATTGTGTGGTGTCTATTACAAAATGTTCATGATTATCTGATTCGCCACTAAAATCACCATCGTCTTCGTTTTGAAGCCACCCTTCTAATGTCGAAGCAATAGCAGTGTCTGTCAATCTTATTGCACGTGGTCGCAGTGAGCGGGAAGAACCCGATTGTTCAGAATATATTCTAAAATCAAAATATAGTTGTGTCAAAAATTTTACGTATCCACTGATATAGGTCTGTCAAACCTACATAAAAATTTCAAACAACGATAAATACCCTGAAAGGCACGCGAAGCGGCCTCTCCCTTTTTCAGTCCACGGCTCACTAACTAACTTGAAGGTACCTAGGCGTACAATGCACTCGAGCACATCAGAGCGAGACGGCACCAGTTTGTTTTTGTTATGGGAGTGTACTAGACCTATATCAGTGCTTAAGGGTTAATTCATTTCACTTATCTTAGAATCAATTTTAGGCCAATATTACGTTCGTGTGAGAACACAATTTGGGGGTTGGATAATATTTAATTTTAAAGATAAAATATATTTTAATTTATTAAAATCATTATTTATTTGAGGCTTCCATGGTTGGCTTGGTAGTGTGCAAGTAGAAACTATAAAAAAAACTGGCACCTGGGTGTTGAACGTCATAATTTATATAGTTTTGGTGTATGTCTGTCCACTTGAAATGTTCCAACACTTTTAAACATCCTGGAAATTTGACATGCTTATAATAAAATTAATTTTATCTATAAAATATTCTAAAAACAAAAAAAATTAATAAGGCAGCCTCAAAATAGAGGATTTGGCTAGGAGAGAATAGATTAAAAATAATATTTCCTTTTCTAAACAGTAAAATTGTATATTGTAAGTCTCATATATTTTTAAAGTCTTTATCAAACACTTGTTTTTATTACCGCTTCACTAATCTCAGGGCCAATCTATCAAATACACAGTTATCAATTTAAGAATACCTATCTTTTCACATTGACAGTTCTACTTAGCATGTTCCAAGGTGAGTTAACAATATATATTTTTTATATTAGAACCAACGTGCAATATGTTAAATATTGGGCCAATAAAAGTTATAACTTTAACTTATAAATACAGATAATTCTTTAACATATATTTAGCGTATATCCCTGTATTAACAAAAGGTTTTAGTCAGCCTTACTTTAACATTTGTTCAGACAATTTAAACCAAAATATAAATGAAATTAAATATTTGATTACTTATCAATTTGATTAGTTTTATATCATAAAAAAAAGAACAAAGTTTCTTTATTAATGGTGCATAAAATGGGACTTCAAAATTTTAGGCATATACAGTTAAAAAGAGTGTTTTTTCATAGTGGACACCATGAAATTTCCACGTACGAATAACGGGCTCAAAAGCTAGCTGTCCTATAAAATAGTGGTTGAGAGTACTTATACTGTTGTGGACCTTGATGAACTGAGTTGACCAACCAAAACGTTTGTGTTCATTCTAGATAATATTTCCACAGATTTCCTTCATAATTCAATTAAATCACTTCCCCATTTCCTTAAAATAGACCACCAAAATAACATGGTATCATTAGCCAAAATATTTAATGTGACTTATAGAGATATTAGGTTTTATAGAAGTTCTCTTAACTATATTAGAGATATTCCACTACACTACTAAATTAGATATCTTGTTTTGGTTTTCTTTCCCTCCCAGAACTTGGCAGAAATGATTGGATCATTGACCGGTTTTAGCTAAGATAAAAGCAGTGCTTGAATACATCTCAAAAGGTAATGTGGACATTTCTAAAAAGATTAGTAGTAGGGTTCATTCATTTTCACTGAAGCCCAATTTATTATGTTGGGATGTAGGTGCTATGTTATATGTATATAAAGATTAGTTTTGTATTGAGATTGACTTTTAAAACAAATAATTATTTATTTGTACAGCATAGTATTATTATATTTTGATCTTAATAATCTCTAATATATTCAATACTTTCAAAGTTCCAAAGCATTGTGGTCGATTTTATAATGTAAAGTGTTCAGTTCTTCAGTTCAGTAATGTTTGCTCGGGTTAGCAAAGGGCTAAGGGTGGGGGGGGGGGGGGAAGGAAATGGCCAGTAGTATCTATTGACAGGTAAATACCGTGCGTGATCACGACACGCACACGGAAACTAAGGGGTCCATTCAATAATAAAATAAACTACGAATGGAAAGAAAAAAAACAACGTGAATGTAATGTTTCTACACCCGTCATATCGATGAGAGTTACGATTGGAATACACGTATACAATACATATAGGGTGTCTCAGAAATAAATAAACATTTTCGTGTGTACACGCTTTATTTTATAGGCAATACAGTAGCCCTACTTTATAAACTCACATTATAAACTAAACATAGATGATTTTTATCTATATATTTAAAATATTTAATAGGTATCCATTAAAAATAATATATACATAGACCTAATAAATATGTTTGATTAGAGCACTTACACTGAAAATTGAAAAATTAGAACTGAACACGAGAATCGAACCCGGGACTTTTGGCTTAATACGTCAATGCTCTTACCACTGAGCTATCCAGGATTTGTCCCGTGCTCATGGTCATTCTTCACTCATATTTTAAGGCTGAGTCTGTGATGGACATGCGTAAATCGTCGGCTACAAATGTGCGATTTGATAAGATCACGCGCTATCAGATAACGCAGCCATCTTCGACTCGATAGTTGGCTTATTGCAGCCATTTGTACAAATAATATAATTGTAAGGCAATGAATATTAATGAATCAAGTAGCCAAAGCTATTATTTATGCATTTTAGTGAGGATTACTCCATATAGATAACATATTCTGATAATATGAGTGAAGAATGACCATAGGCACGGGACAAATGAATAAATAATAGCTTCAATATTAAAAATTAAATTGAAAACATAAGTTACGTTAACAATTATATGTATATACTAGTTCTATTGCAAATGCTAATATTTATATCAAATATAATTATAGCATATTTTAAAACACTATTTGATTACACCTTTTTCAGTATAGCAGTAATTAGGTAATGTAAGGTGTCAGACTTCTATGCTGGCGGCCGGGGTTCAATCCTCGGTACCGGCAAAGATTTATTTGATTACCAAACCCTTCCTTCACCTCTGACAAGACATCTTGTGAATGTGGGGAATGCCAGGCCTCCACCGTGGTTCGGATTCCACGTTAGACTGTAGGTCCTCCAATTCATCTCACAATCACCCTACCATTACACATTGGCGTAAGTGCGTATAACCCGAACGGGTAGTAAGCCGCGGTGATAATAATAATAATAATAATAATTTAATCATAAGTCTACTACTACCTACTACTTTGAAAATAACTCATTTAGGCGAATCCTTAAGAAGATAACTTGGTTGATAGCATAAAAGTCAGTCCGTTTACCAAATTTTCCTAGATTGAATTCTTAGTGTTAGAACATATTTGATTGTTGTGAATATAACTGTGTTTCTATTCTAGAAGTAGTAGATTGCTGATATGTAGCATAATCATGGCCTATCTATAGAATGACACTCTCAACAAATAGCCCCAGGAGATATAAAAAAAAACAATCAAAAATATAGGAAATATTGAATATAGTAAATATCTACAAAACTAATTTTTAGACACCATCCAAGATCAAGAAAGTATCTTCAAATATAAGAGTTAATATCAGATTTATTTTAATCTATGATCATAAACAGTTGGTTGTAAAATTGTACAAGAAATTCTCCATGAAAAAGAATCTAACCTAACTACAATTTTCTTTTTCTGCACAAGCTCGTACTTTGCTAAAATTTCAAATGTGTATCTTCATTACAGAATATTTTCACATTTTATTTAGTTTGTTTTGTAAAAAATATATTCGAATTTATATAATAGATTAAATTGACAAGGTCTAATTTATTTAGAATAAAAACACAACATTAAATGTATTTACAACTCTGATCTTTTTTTAACAAACTATTAAATACAAGTTATCATTTATATAAAACATATGTGAAATTATCATGTGTTTATTCACATATTATTTAAACAATAATCCTTTAAAAAAGAATACAAGTCTTAATGTATTTTACCGTGTAGATTCTAAAAGAGACCCTGAATAGGTGTAATTCTCAAATCTCCCGTCATGGAAAGAAGAATTGGACCAAACAGGATATATTCAGTCCCTTAGGTGTGTGTTTTTATTGCACCCTGTGTCAAAGCCGTGCTAGTGTTACGTTTTTTTGGACATAGAGAGAAAAAGAAAGAAAAGAAAGAAAAATTAATGTAAAAAATGGTAAAGTCGAGAGGAAGCAGATGCCACACAACTGATGATTTATTACTTTTTAGGGTGCTGCCTGATTAGCACGCATATACCACGTCACGCAAACCCAACTTATTAGCCATGGGGTGCTCAAAATGACCCACAAGGAGGGGTTTCAAGGGGCTACGGGGAAGGGGAACTTGAGGAAGGTGAGGGGTGTAAGAAATTGGGGAAGGGGGTACGTGACTCAAACAGTATTATGGATTACTGGTCACTAGAGTATACACTACTGATCAAAACATTAGGCTGGAAAGTAGTTGTCACACTGGCTACTTGGAATATAATTTGAAATTTTTTAAAAGAAAAAAACTTCTCTCATAATAAATATGTTGACACCTGATGTTTATAACATATGCTTTTTTTAGTTTATAGCAGGTACATTAATTGTTTAAAATCAACAAAAAATAATTTACAATTTTAACAATCTAACTTAAAACTTGTATTGGCTGTATCAAGAATATTTTTTTATTAATATAAATGTGGTATTAATTTTTTTATTTGTGGTATTTAATGGTCACTTTAGGACTGATTATATAAGCAAACAAGAATTGCAATAAGCGAGTGTTAAATGGCCAACCAATTTTGCAGCGAAAACAATTCACACATACTTTCCAGGGTTCCTCCACATTCAACGATCTATTTGGGAGAGACCGATTTGTTTCCCCTCCAAAGGAAGTTATGCTACGGATTTTTATCTCTAAAGAAATATCTATTAACCCTGGCTTAGTATGAACCATGTTCACCAGGTCCTGAGGCGAGCACTTTACCGCAAGACCACCGAGGTCGACAAATTGATTTAAATCTATTATTTCTAAGAAGAGTAATTTTTCAAGAATATAAAACACTGTTTTATTGGTCTATAAGAGTTATCTTACTGGTTATTGGAAACAAGTATAATGGGACAGGGGGCTGAAGGGAAAATTACAAGAAAATTTTCAATAGTTTGCAAAAAATATTTATGGAAATTGATGTGTTTTTAAAAAAGCATCTAATGTAACATGTGATGGTAGGATATATACTTTCTAATTGTGTGCTATTCGTTGTAATCACAACCTTAGTCCTTCCTATCTTGATAAATATTGCGGAACCTAACAGTATAATCGAAACGAAACGTCAAGTCCACGTCCCAGATTAAAGACCTTAGAAAATTAACCTGATGTGATATCTATGTGTTTAGTTAAGAAACAAGTTTACCACATTGACTGCTTCAATAGCAATATAATAATGGCGTGTATACAGATTTTCCAATGTTGAACTTGTTGATCTCAATAGTAATTTTTATGATTAATAATGAAAATGGACCACATAGTTTTGGATCAATTAGATTCCGTTAGGATAAATAATAGATACATATATAAAATTTGAGCATGTTTAATGGAAATTAATCGATTCTTTTCACAAAGATAAATTGATTAAATTGAAACGATTTGTTACACCTGAATGTTAATACTGATTACTAGCATCTTAACGTGACTTTTCTCACATCAAACAAGACATAAACATTCAACAACTTAAAATGTTATAAAATAATGAAACATAGTGGAGAGCAGTGTTTTATGTGAGTACGAAGATTCAAGAGGAAAAACCGACTTTTGTCTTCCCCTCTATTACCCCAGAATGTATCACTTTCTATTTTATATACCTGCAAAACGTATGTTTATGACCTACGCTCATTTTATTCGAAACAGCTTTGCTCGCTGATGAGATAGCGTAATCTATCTAACCATCTATCTATCTATCTATATATTTATATAAATTACGTTATCTCATCAGCGAGCATATATATAAATATATGAACGTGTTTTCTCTCTCTCCCGATATATATATAGCGAGAGAGAAAACACGTTCATATATATATATATATATATGCTCGCTGATGAGATAACGTAATTTATATAAATTTATAGATAGATAGGTGGATAGATAGATTACGCTATCTCATCAGCGAGCAAAGCTGTTTCAAATATATATATATATATATATATATATAGCTAGAGAGCGAGAGAAAACACGTTCATATATATATTTATATATATGCTCGCTGATGAGATAACGTAAGAGCGGATTTCTTCTGTTATTTCTATTATTTTTCAGTGAACTTGTTTTCTCTCTTTCTCTCTCTCTCGTTATATATATATATGTATATATATATATACATATATATATATATATATATATATAGCGAGAGAGAGAGAGAAAACACGTTCATATATATATATGTTCGCTGATGAGATAACGTAATATATATATATATGTTCGCTGATGAGATAATGTTATATATATATATATATATATATATGGAGAGAGAGAGAGAGAGAACAAGTTCACTGAAAAATAAGAAAAATATCAGAAGAAATCCCCTCTTGAGCCGATGAGTACTTTTTGAGTGTACTTGCAAAAAACAAAAAGAGAAACATTCTAAATATGGATTTTTTGGTATTTTTATATTGTTTAAAAACCCAGGAAAAAAAGCCACAAATTTCTAATGTGCAAACAGAACTTTTGAGTTTTATAATATGTATAGATTCACTATCTAAGAAACAAATATAAGGTGAATATAAAAAAAATCACACCATTGAAAGCGCCTTATCATACTAATAAAACTGTGTTGTAGGTTTGGTACCATGAAACAAAACAAAATAAACATAATTCACACAAGACATAAAATTACTGAATGCATACTCTGTAGTTTTGAACCTGAATTTCAAAATAATAACTCCAAAAACGCTCTCAATACATTTTCTTATTAATTATTTATGTATTATTCCTGTTTGTTTCTATCCCAAAACACTCGTTTACAAGAAGATTTATAATTGGTTGGTTGATCATTACAAGCTCCTCATTTTTAAGGAGGCTTATAAAGAAGATTTACTTAAAATTAATTAATGTGAATTGTTAATAGTCTAGGACGCAAATGTCTAGCATTCATTTATTTCGACATTGCTTCGGTCACTGATGAGATAGCGTTATGCTATATAGCTTACAATGTTCCTTGAAAAATAAGGAGTACAACAGAAGGAATTTCGTCTCAATTGGATGAAAGCATTTTGACTTTACTGGTAATAAATAGACAATCGCATGTACAAAATTACCTTAAGAGTTTTATTATATATATAGATAATCTTAATTTGCTTGTATAGTAATTAACTTCTATAGTTAATGTGGATTTCTTTAATGATTTTATGATACACGTCCACACACTCTGTTACCATATTATGTTAATATACATAATTTTACAAGACATAGATTTATTTCAAAAAGCTGATTATTTCTTTATTCTGCATCTTACTATCCGTCTTGGCTTTACTTATAATTACTCTAATTGGGTGAGAGTTAGGAGGATAAAATGTACATGTCGTTAGTAGCGAGCCCAACCACTGAGCATCTTTTTATTTGTATAACTCATCCTCCAACATTCCTTTGACAAACTTTTCATATTTTGGTTGAAAAATATATTTCCCAATCAGGTCATTAACGTACTTTCAGTTCATGGATTAGTGACATCAACATAATTAATTAACAACCATTTTCTAATAACCTATCCAATACTCCCACTCCTCCCACTTTTGATAAAATTTGAAAGAATTTTTTTAAATAGACATATATCTTAGCGCTGTCGTATTACCTCCAGGGTCTCAGAACAGAGACCCTAATTCGTGGGGCCTTAGGTCTGTGATCTTATACCCTGGGCCTTAGCCCTGAGGCCCTAGTCCCTGAGGTTGAAAGGCTTGTCCCTAGAAGCTACAGATTCCTAAGGGGCTCCCTTCCATCCAACGTGTCTTAAAAGTTGGCGAGTGGGCCTAGCCCCAAGTAGGCCATGGCTCGAAACTCTGTAAAAGAGGAATGGATTATGACTCATGGAAACCTCTCCGGGACATTGCTTGATGCAAACTGGCCGTTCCCAGGTCTCATTATTTAAAAAGGAAGGGCCCTAACTATACATGAAATAGGTTTCCCCATATATCTATAAATATAATGGTGAGGTCATCAGAACGATGTCGTAACCATGAACGTTTACTGCTAAACCTGCATGTGACGTTATAAGTATATCTCAGCTATGTCAGTTATTGTGACACGGGGATTTTAAAGCATGTATTTGGCAATGTCAGCAAAATAATATCGTAATTCTGAGATTGGTTGCGTCAGAACCTATTTTGGAAACTCAATAAAGAAAACTCTTATTTACATGCAATGGCGTAAAATACAGTATGCACTCAATTGTCAACACATCTCAAGATCTTCTTCTTTTTTTTACTGTACAGTAAGTTTCAATAATTATAAAATACATGGCCAAAATGCATAGCAATATCAAAACTCTACACAATGAAATTGTCGCAATTGAAGTTGGAATTGCAAAGTAGCCAATCAAGTATATGGTGAAGGTTAACCGCAGGAGCCAGGGTAAATTAAATTTTGAAACTATTTACCACACATTAAGAAGGTTAGATGTACTACCACATTATAATTATAATTACTAATGAATCATATTTGTGCGACATGTCATGTGCAGTGTTTAGTTTACGCCAAGGTGACATTGTGGTAGTGTTTCTGGGCTCATGTCAGAATGATCACAATCACTATTTTCATTAGTGCAAAATAACGCCATCCTTGTGAACTAAGCAGTCACCATCAGAAGTGCCATCCCCACCAGTACCAGAACTACCATCACTACCAGTGTCACCATTGAGAAAAGGAGGGCATACGTTGTCACCCTAATACATTCTTTTCCTCGTCTTATGAGGAGGTGCCAACCTAGATAATGGCCGAACATCCCATGACCATTTGAAATCATAATACATTAAAATTAAATACAATGTATATACATGTTAAACTTAAATGCAAAACTGTCTGCTACTACCTGATTAGTTTGGGACATTTGTGTAACGTATTCTCTTCAAAATTATTATATTAAATGAACCATTTGAGATTTTATTGTAATTCTAAACTTTGATATATGATATATCTTGGTGTTCATAGTGTGATGTCCAGATAAAATTGGCTTATTGTTACTGTTAATTCTTAATGCCACATGAATTGGAGGTTTTTATGCCTGTTTACTATACTATGTTGCTTTTGTGGTCAAAGGACCTAATAATTGTTGCCATTTGTTATTTAGACCAAATATTAAATTGTTAATATTTATGAGGTTCAAATCTCTATTCCACCTTTGTTATATATTTGATAATAAATAGAGTTTTAAGTGGGCTAAACAAAGAAAACGGGCTTCTTTTTGGAGCAGTGTTTAATACTTTAAAATTCTGGGGAATAATATTGTACGCAGGCTACCATATAGTATTGGAGAATTACCTCAAAGCTAGGTTTAGGTTATGGTGCTTATAGGATTGGCATTTTATGCTTTACTTTAGAATAAGATGTCCTATTTTGGAAATAATGAACCACGGACGTCAGTTATGTGACAATAGTCCCCAATTTACTCAATTAGGTGATATCAATTTCGACCGAATCTTGCCAAAAGGACAGGATCTTCAAACATGTATATTCCCACGGCCATTAAATTAAGTTTTATATTATGCTTTAATTCCACATCCAGATAAGATGCCACAAATGTAGTCATTAGGAAAAATGTTGCAATACGCAAACAAAATGTTTGTGATTGCATGCAAACCAAGGAACTTGTGGAATAAAGATGTGATGACCCAAAAGAGGATCGACTACATTGGAATATATGTTTTTGAGATGGTGCTAAAATAGTATATATATATATATATATATACAAATATATATGATACGTATCTATATACATATACTATATATTATAATTATATAATATATATATTTTATATATAAGGTGGAAAAGAGAGGTGTTAATGCTTGTGATTGTATGACATAGAAGATTTTATTCAGTATCCAAAGTGTATGCTACACAATTGGAATATACAATAGAGCAGGATTAAGAATAACATTGTGAACAACTTCATATTTAGACCTTAACTGTCAATATCACATCCCAATTCAGAGAGTGCTCACCATCAAAAGACACTGTAAATAACATCGACATCCCTAATATCATCATACTCGTTACTGTGTCTTTAATATAACTATGTCTGGACATTTTTTAAAGAGACCGTATCTCATGACCCAATGAAGGTCCTCCACCATCCCTGTCTTTGTCAACTCCACGACATTAAATAACCCTGGAGTAGAATACAAAACCGGCCTAATAGATGGTCCATAAAGCACCAAGGCAAATTACTGCGGCTAGGATAGCTTATTGGCCATCTTTAAAACCACACCAACCACAAGACGATGAATAGCCATAGTGAAAGGTGTTAAATGGTCACGCTAATGAACCACAACCCGGAACTTAACTCACATGTTGTATCTATTGCCCATTACGCTTGACATAGTGTTCCGTATGAACCTACACCAATAGATTTTATTACTATTTAAA
The DNA here is from genome assembly GCA_901482245.1 of Timema douglasi. Classification (NCBI taxonomy): domain Eukaryota; kingdom Metazoa; phylum Arthropoda; class Insecta; order Phasmatodea; family Timematidae; genus Timema; species Timema douglasi. The sequence goes on along the minus strand of CABEEJ010000255.1, from coordinate 59,606 downwards.
TATTCAGTTTTACATTAATGATGAAAATTTAAGTAGTTGTTCTTGGTCTCAATACTAAATTTATAATATCTTGGTGGTTTCATCAATAGTTTTATGATAAAGAATCTTTAAACTATCAACAAATGCCTGATTTGTACAATCGGTGCAAATCATTGACTAATAATCTGAGATATGGTTCTTGCTGAGTGGTGATGATTCTCGAAACGTTGAAACATGTTTTACTAAGGCCTTTAAGATGTTATATTAGGTCAATCCTTAAACGGGTTGGTGGTATCATACTTTAGATAAGATGACATACAAAACCAGCTAAAACATTAGGTACTGACTGTGACTTACCAAAAAAAATGGTACGACACTAAGCTACCCTTCAATAAGTTTTAACCATAAAAACAAACATATCATGATGTTAATCACAATAATGAATCTTTAAGTAATTTTATAAATTTTAGACCAAATTGTTCAAATATATTTAGTAGAATTCAATTTTTTTTAATAAATTATTTGTAAGCTAGATTAAAAGTATTTGTTATATATAAAAATAAAAACGTATAATTATTAATAATGAAAAACTATTCACAGATTCCCATTTTGAATTCAATATTCAAGGTAAATTTCAAAAATTTAGAAATTTTCTATAATTTGTTTTTAGTAAACTACCATTAAATTAACTTATTTTATATAAAAAAACATACAGTAATATAAATAGTCTTCTGATACCTTATTTTAAACCAAATCGAACAAGTCATTTTTTTATATTAAAATTAAAATTTTTGTCATCAGTAACTACCCATAGCAAAATTTTCTCCCCAAAACAAGTAGGGCACAGTTGTCAAAGGTGGCCCACTACTTGAAATTAGCCGTAAATGTGAAGCATGCAGTTATAGTGCAGCATCTATTTATACCGGATTGTTAACTAGTGGTCTAAAAGTAGAGTTACTAAAAGATACTCAATAATTAATTCATGTTAAAAGATTTCCAAGAATTATGCTAATTTAATCACATGTAAATAATTGTTTATATATAAATCAATAGAGCTTATTTAAAGCACTTTAAGACAATATTTTAAAATCTGGGTGATTATTTTTATGCAAGCGTATAACCCGAATGGGTAGTAAGACGCGGTGCTAAATATTATTACTTTTTATGCAATGTCGAATAATTATATAAATACTTGGAAAAATTAAGGATTCTTAAGGCTGCCTAGCTTGGACCATCTTTGAAACGGGTTGAATCTTTCCTCTTGCTGTATATTTAAAACCCATATATTTTATAATCAGTTAAGAAAAAAAAACTTAGTTTGTTCTATTAGCATTTTAATAGTGTTCTTTTATTGTATCCTTACTGAGATATTTAACTAAATTAGTAGTTTTATTTTATAATTACATCATTATGCTTTGATGGCAGGTATAACTTGATATATTCTTTGTATATTTTTACTTACGAGTAACCAAATAACTTAACCTGTTTACGAGTGGAATAATTTAATAGAATCACTATGTGCTTGGTCATTGTTGGTAGGGGAGGTTGAAGTTCGAGACCCAGGTGAATGCTTCTGGGGTAATTTTCCACGAAGGCTTATAAAAAGGGTTTACCAAAATGTATTGATTATTATATGAATGGACCTCCTCTTAGCTTTAATATCATACCTACCCCATCATTAAATCCTTATATGGTTACTTCGTTTGATTCTATCTATATTTCGTGGCTTCTTATTTCCCATTTGGGTTGGATGAACTAATATTAACTATAACAAATGTGGTAAGGATGAGTAGGGTATAATTATGGGAAATACACCTGAGCTTAGGTGGAGGAAGAGGGGGATGATATTCCTAGGAAAAAAACCCAAATAGATTTTAAATGTATACAGTGTTACCCATAGTGTATATAATTAGTTGATAACTCTGATGTTTATCATAACTTTAAAATTGAAATTAAAATGCATATCTATATCTACATCTGGCATTGATAGAAAACTTGGACATTGGTCACACCGGCAGTTAACAAATGCAATGTCAATCATAATTATAACTAGTTATGTGAGGGAGGCTGCTTATAATTTAAACATCCTCGGAAGGACTTTACGTAACCCCATTAAGAGTGTCAGTAGTTAAAAGGTAGACTGAGATGACTAATTTTATCTCTAGAACAAGAATATGTTATCTATGCTAGAGTTATTCAACTATAGAACATCGGAATGCCTATCACTGCGAATATATGTATCTCTTTTTCCCATAACGCAAGAACTGGAAACTCTTGCCGGTGGTAGCGCTCAGTGCCATGTGATAACTACAACTATTTTGTTCAAAGGCAAAAGATGTAAAACTGAATTGCGCAATTATTCACCTACCCGTAACAGCAGTTGAAATGATGGAGAGTGATGACGAAGGCTATTTTCATTAAATGGCTACAACACTTTTCATGGCAAAAACAACTTGGTAAAATTCTATTTATTTTAGAAGGAACTACCTTCCATCTAGATAATAATAGAAGAATATTAATAATTAAATTCTTAGTCTTGAACTCCACAAAAGTCCCATATTCTTTTGCAAGAATATGGCTTATCTTCCAATGTCGTTTACGTCGATAAGAATGTATATACTAATAAATCACCTGCTAATGAAACCATCAATTAGAACGAGAGCAAAAGTTTTTTCAGAATTTATAAGTACAATAAAAATAAATATTAAAAATAACATACATACAAGGAAAAATTAACAGATAGTGGAAATCAACAATTTGTCATTTCTCTTTTTAAAGAAAAATATATGGGGAGGAATGTGGGTGCAAAGAAAACTATAGAGGCAAAAAAAAAGTAAGCTATTCATAGGTCAAAAAGGTTAAAGAAGACAGCAAAAGCAGCATATTAAGTATTGCGAATAACAAGATAGCACTAGAGGTCTTAAAGAGAAAAATCAATGACAGAAAATATATATCGCTGACGCTGCTGTACTGTTATACCTTACGTATGAATTAATAAAATGCATGGTTCATTCATTCCACCATACTAGGATACATTTAGCCTGAATCCTCACCAGTGCGGCTAAGTAACTGTAAAACTTCAGAAAATGATTAAAGTGAATTTATAAGAAACATTGTGCACGTGTAAAAGTGTATGTCAATTTATGTTTTTATATTGGATGGTGGGAGGTAAGAGTTCGTACTCACTATGGATGCATTTGAGTGGACTTTCCTAAATTTTTTCCCATTATTCTTCCGCACCTCCTTAACTACCCTACCCTCATCATCACCCCTCCCCAATAGTTTGAATATTTGTGTAGCCTGGACAAACTGTAAGCTGTATTATTATTAGAACCGCGTCTTACTACCCGTTCGGGTTTATACGCACTTACGCTAATGTGTAATGGTAGGGTGATTGTGAGATGAAATGGAGGACCTACAGTTTAAGGTGGGATCCGAACCACGGAGGAGGCCTTGCATTCGCCACATTCACAAGTTGTGATTAATACACGTTTTGTCAGAGGTGAAGGAAGGGTTTGTTAATCAGATAAATCTGTGCTGGCACCAAGGACCACCAGGTCAACAAACTATAAGATTGAATAAATGAAAATAAATAAAGAATACATGGTTTAAAAGAAAACCTAGTAAGCTAATGAATGTTGACATAATTATTTTAACAATAGGCCTAAGTGTGGAGGTGTTTTATATGCTCCCTAAAAACATACATTACTGTGTTATACCTTTACTATTCTGACTTCCCCCTGACCCCCCTCCCTACTAAAGATTGTCCAATACACTAGTGTTGTGACACATTTTACCTCATTAGTCACTAGAGTAACTTATATACCAAATATTGACAAATAGTGTTAGTTATTATTTGAAATGTCATACCTTTGTAGGGAAACTCTGCTTAGTATTATTTGAAGATTTTCATACTTTCTTAGCGAAAGATTTATGTTTATTAACACAATATTATCACGCTTTTATTAGAAAAATTTGTTTATTATTATCATTATTAGTATTAGTATTATTTTATAATTTTCATCTGCCTATTGAAAACAATGGCTTATTATAATTATTTGAACATTGTTGTGCTTTTGTATGGAAATATGTATCTAGAAACTCTGAGCACTAAACAAAAGAAGCCGTCTACATAGCCTACTAATAATTTAAATGGTCTATCCTTACCATATTTCATTTGGTAAAATATATTTAGCTAAAGTTTGTTTGTTTGGTTATAAAAAAATAAGTGCTTGATTAAAATACAAATTCTTTATTTTTAAACTAAAACATTTATGTCCTATACTATCATTTAAAACAATCCATCTATGTTTAGCATATTTTCAAACTACTTTTAAAGGTGTTGTAAATTGCAAAGTAATATCCAAAATGAAATACTAAACACTTTATTTTTAAATTCAATTTAATGCTGTACATACATAAAACTACTCCCCCATAAATTACTACATAGCTTTGTTCATAAGCTATATTTTTGTTTTGTAATATTATTTTCGTCTTTTCGTCCTTGTTTGGAATAGAGCTCTAAAATCCAATATTCTCCCCAGATCAATGGTAAAAAACACACACGCTTTACAGGATGCTATTCCCTCTGCATGTGTAATGGCTATTGACCCATTAAAATATGCGTCATATACGAACGGTACAAGTCTTATCTCCTTTGGAGAAAACTGTAATAAATATCGGCTGTAGTGTGTTTGGTTCACATCGAGCGGTAGTTAATTGCAAATTAACATGGACTCCATTGTGCTATATATTTCTTTGTATCTAATTATTTATTGGTGTGTACTTTACTTTCACCCTCAACCCCTTTCCCATTTTACCTTGTCCCCTCTCTTTAAAGAGTTACCCAAACCACTCATATTACCTAACCTCTTTTTTATGTTTTTATGTGTTTGGCATTTTATGAGAATTTCAAATAAATTGTACGTAAAGTAGAGTCAAAAATCGATATATGACAAGTGAATATTTTTTAAAACTACAATCATTTACAATTATTGTATGTGCTTGTAGGGTTTCTTTTTTGAGTATTTGAATAATATTGATAATTATCTAGTATATATCATTTATATTTTTCTGGGCCAATATTTAGTAGATATTTATGATCATGCTAAGCCACAAAATACTATTTAGAAGTTCCAAGTGACGTTACTAGTGTTGTTTCCCATGATTAAAACAATTTATAATTATAGCTTGTATTTTAAGAGCAAGTTGCTACCACACAAATGTATGGAATAATGGGACAGCAATATGACCTATTTGGGTGTACCGGAGACGGATTTCTTAGAAATTGGGGTTAACAATCTATCTCTGTATATTTTATTTTATTTATCATCGCGTCTTACTACACGTTCAGGGTTTTAATGCTTAAATACTAATTACGCTAATGGGTTAGGAATTGGAAATATTGAATATTGAGGAAGTGAAACCACATTCGCGAGGAGAGAGAGAGAGAAAGAAAGAAAGAGTGGAAAACGATTGAGTAAAAACCACCCCAGTTCACCCGAACCTCAATCTCCCCGTCCTCGGAAGTCTAGCTCAACACGAAAATAGTACGTTAGAATATCTCTATGTACACCTTTATTTTAGCGGTTTTATTTAAAATACATTATAGTATTTTCCTATCTATTTATGGAGTACAGATAAAAGTCATTATATTAGTACTAGGGTGGAACAATCATAAACATCCTTTATAACAAATCTATTATAAAATTTGTAAATGCGTTCATAATTTTAATAAACTAAATGATTGAAATATAATTTAAATTTAGGTTTATTATTTTGTCAAGACTTTATAAGAACAAAGTATTATACATTAAATAATCATTTAAATATATCTTGTAAAAAATGTTTAATTTTCAGATATCAAAATGACATGGCCATTAAATAGAGATAAAAGAGAATGATGACCGTTTAAAAAATCAACGGCTTCAATTTTTTTCATATAATTTGTCTCATTGGCATTTTTTGGACAATGTTTGCGAATGGGAATCATTTTTGGATGAACCTAAAAATATGGGTTACATATTTCATTTAAACACTATAGAGAATAACATATTTACTCAAATAAAAGTGTGAAACTGATCCTAAATTGTATATTTCATTATAAACAACACTTTCGTATATAAATTTTTGGTGTTCCCACGGAAATTTTCAGTCGCCAAGTATTCTTGCACTTTTACTACTTTACTAACCATCCTGTCCTCACTGGAATTATCTAAGAGAGGGGTAGGTAGCTTGACGCTTCCGCTCTGTGCCATCGTCACCTAAATATTGTTGTGGAGGTGTTTGGCCCCACTTGATTTCCTCTCTCCGTCTGACTTCCTGAATAAATAGTTCTAGTTCTAACCTAACCCGGACCACGTCGATATCTCCTCCTCTTTACAGCCTAACAAGTACGACAACGTCCCCTCCAACGAAGCAGAAATTAGAAGTTTATTTTCCCTTCAAAGAACCTTTTACATGTTCCACAGTATACTCAACTTCTTAAGGTTACTTATGGGATTCTCTGCCATTGAAAGGAGGCACTTGATCCACAGTGACTTGTAAGCCATATGAGCACGAATAGCGTCTGGTAGCCTCCACAGATTATATGGTGGTGAAACATCCAGCCTAGTCCCTGTCAGCCACTTAGCCTCACTGACTCCCAATGCGCTGCCTCCCAGATGCGAGACCCCTCAATTATTGTGGCTTCCCAACTGATCTCAGTGTCAGTGAGCAGGCACTTAACTGCATTCTATGCTTCCTCCTTTAGTACTTCAAATTGAGCCTGGTACTGAGTGCTACGTGCCTCAGCCAGAGTCACTATTTCGAGAATTCCCTACCCCATTATGGCCCGCAAACTATCCTCAGTCTTATTCAGATGGATCTAGACCAGCTTTTGGAATGGAAAGTTCTATTGCTGGAAAATATATAGGCATCCATGTTCAGGAGCTCAAACTTCGTCTAGATGATTTTGGAAATCATCGCACGCCTCATTAATTGATACGCGCATCTCTTGGACAGACGCTTGAAATGTCCTCCTGGAAAGCTTTGAGCACTCTTCTAGACTCATGTTGCTACACCCTTGTGCTCTCTAACTCAGCCTGTGTTGCTTTTTGAGCCACCTGCTGAAATATGTGCAGAAGGGTCATTTCCTCACGAATTCAGTTTAAGATTAAAGCTAGGCCCACTATGTAACACACCATCACTTTTGTAAACGCTTGCTGTTGAAGGACGTCTCTCTCCAGTAGCATTAACAGGACTTGCTCTTCAACGATTCCATCTAGCGATTTCCCCAGTGACTTCTTTTGTATCCTGCTCCTTTCCCTATTGAGCGTCCCTCTGAGAGTGATCTTGACTTTGTATTATAAGAATGGGAGTCCCTTCTTATGTTTCTATCAATAAACACTTATGTTGTGGTGAGTTTAATAGGCCAATATTAAGCCACCCAAAGCCGTAAAAGCGACAATAATTATTCAAGTCTTGGCTGACTGAGCACTGAGCCCCACGTTGATGCGAAACTCTGTAAGAGTCACTCTTTTCTTTCTGTTTCACACCATCAAATGTTCCAACCACTCCCTAACAAAATATGTATTTGCCTGTTTGTATTCAATGTTACGATACCTTTATCTCGGATTTCTGCCTGCCTGAACTCATCGCTATATAAATTCTCTGGCGGATTATCTTACTATGTTATATACTTAAACCAAATAAAAAAAACTATATACTAAACTCAATACATTGGAAACTTATAATTTAAGTCACATTATAAATTCATAGCTGAAAGCAAAATAAATCAAGCATGAATACTCCTTTGGATCCTGAACAGATATAATGATGAAAAATACCTCAACAACAATATAATATTCACTTATAACTTAAGATAATAATTATTGATTGAGGACACTTCTACAACCGACCACTCATGTTGGGTGTCATCATCCAAAATTACATTCATATTTTAAGATGATTATAAAACAATGGACTTTGCCGTGAGTTTGAGACGAATCTTCCACGGTAACCTCGGGGACCACGAAGCAAACACTTAACAGAACAGGAATGGCTCCCGGGTGAAATGTAACTATTTGTAGGAGGTTACTTGCTTGAGTCACCAAGTGAGGTTAGGCTGATCTATGATTGGTGGTTAGTTCATGTGATTTGGTTTACATTTGCCATTTAAACTTTCTAATCAGTTTATTACACATCCCTCATTATATTTGTGTCAACCGATGGTCAAAATTTCTTGGGTATTTCTCCCGTTCATGAAGATTATTGATATTATTTGTCAATTACTCAAAAAGAAAGTCAATTTTACCCTGGTGTACTCAAATCCCGAGTCCCAGTCAAAAAAACTTTCATTTATTTTCAGTTTTAATTGTTGACAAGAAAGTTTCCTCTTCGGCTATTAATTTTACCTTAACTATCAAAATGTCATATAAATAATTAATTTGTCTCATAAAATAACTAATAAAATAATAATAAACAAAATAAGTATAAGCATCTAAAGTATACACAAATCAGGGTTTACAATACAATACACAAAACTATTATTTCAGTGAAATACATTCTTTGGAGGGAAACGAAAACAAATAAATAGTACGGCGCACCGCACAGATTTTCTCTCTCTTTCTATAAACTCGTAAGATTTCTAAACGGAATAATGTAAGAAAGCAAGATTGCCGTCAAGATTCATAAAAATATCTGTTTTAAATTTTATATTTTTATTTTTAAAGAACTAATGTCCTCATTTGTATGTTTGGACCAATAAAAAGATTAATATTGGGTCCACAAGGGTCAACACTTCGTATTAAAATTTCTATTTCCGGTTAAAATTTTAACGTTTTATTAGGTTTTGCACATCTTCAAGTCATCACATTGATATTTAATTATTCATTTATACATTTTGACCAATAAAAAATGTAAATATTGACTATTGAGTCTAAAATGGAGATAGATCATTGCTGTACAAACATTTCTCCTAAGAGGTTTAAGGAAAAATAACATACTTTTTTTAGATACTTACTTATATTTAATTACTCTATGGCATTGGAGAATTGTTGCGTTAAGACTAAAGTAGTATATGTTTACAACTAAAGCTCACGAAATTGTATTAATATATTTGCTAATATATCATAAACTGTTGCTTTTATAAAAATATATGTCAAATAAAAGTTATTTTATTTCTAATAGTCCTACAATTTTGCAATGATAAGTTGTTTAGTATCTCAAATAGTTGTGGATATACGGAAATTAACGCTTCTGTATAGTACCCTAAAATCATTTTCATGGGAAAATGAAAATAGCCAGTTGATTTAATCAACCCCTAGATACGAATTTTAATAGAAATCGTTGGAACAGATTTTGAGAAAACCTATCTTTTCTCTTTTGCCCCTTATAAAACTACTCTTAATTTTAAGTTTTAATAGACACTCAGACAGACGGCATTGCAAATACTATTTTTTAGGGTTTGGGGGGTCACGAGACGTCGACACCCATCAACGTTTCAGGTTATATTTTTTTTTTACGGTCGCAATACTTAAACTTTAATGTCCAAATATTTAAAAAATTATATAATTGCGTATAGATTGAAAGTTATTGACTTTATAATATAATGTTTCGAATAAAATGTTTGTATTATAAATATATATACATATTTTAATGCTAAGTAGTTTCATATCTCAAATAGTTTCGGAGATATTATAAATAATGTTAATTTACGCATCAGACCGCAGCCCTTAAAGCCATTTTGCCGAAATATTGAGAGTAGCTATTTTGTTTGGAATATTTATTAATTTTTATAAATGAAATTTAATCAAAATAGTTAGCGCCAATATTGAAAAAATCGACTTTTTCTCTTTTTGCTCTTCAGTAAACTACCCTTAAATTTGGGGTAGATATCCAATTCCAAAAACCACTAACCACTAACCACAAAAACCCTATGAAAACCCTAAATATCAAGTTTTAGCTCAATCGGTAAAATAGTTTAGGCTCTAGTTGGAGGTACAGACAGACAGACGGAAATTCAAAAACCACTTTTTCGGATTCAAGGAGTCATGAAACGTCAAGATTCATCAAAATCTCCAGTTCGATTTTCTTGACGATCACCATACTTTCTCTACCTGTAAGATAGAGAGAAAGTAAAAATAGTAGAGGGGTTGGGAGGGATAGCATTAATAATTCGTCATTTTAAAAATAGTAATTTCTGGTCAGTTAAACCTAACTGTCGCTTGGCTTAAAACCTGAATTTTAAGAAATATATATATATATATTTATACAAACTTCTCGTACTTGAAAATATAAAAATGTACATCTCTAAATGTCTTTAAAGCAGTGTTGTTGAGTTTATCCCACAATACAAAAGCCTACACCATCCATGAAGTACAATTGGAATTAGACGAGTGCCACTCGTTTAGGCTACTCCTAGTTATTCAGTCAAACATTCTTTGAATCTGTTAACCTGATTTACATAGAATTTGACATAAGCCTTCTATCTAGCTTCATCAATCACTTTAATTTCAGCTAAGGCCATTCAATTTAGCTGTGCGTATCTATGTATCTGGTATTATCACTAATTTAATATCGATCCTGTGTACTTGTATCTAAATTTTACATCACTAAACAGTTACTGAGCAAAGGTCCATTATTCTATCTGTCAATATCACTCAATGGTATTGATACAAGGCCTTTCTATCTAGAAGTTAACATAACTCAGCTAGTATTGAGCAGAGGTCATTCATTCTATCTAGCTGTTAAAAACACTCAACGTTGGCCTGGCCAGGTCGGCTATTCGGCAATCGCCGACCAGAATGGGCCGAAGGGTCCACAAAGGGGACCAAAATCAGATGTACTATAACTATTTGTTCTCGGTTTGGGACGTGATTTTCTTTAGGGGAACTTAATACTATCTCTTGCACCATAATAGACTCACAAATTTGAAACAATGATGTTTACCCCTGTCCTATACAAATTTGAGGTGAAGAAGTGTCCTGCCTACCGATGTCCCTTCTCAGAGAAAAATTGTGCGTTGTATTGTGACATGGCTACGAGACGAGAAATCCACTGTATATGTTTTATCTAAAAATTTTAATAATAAAATAAAAAAGCTATTGGATCAAAATTTAATTTAAAAAAATCTTCGGGAATCAGTCGTTTATAGTTTGATGGTGGATTGATGGTACACAGGAGGTAGCAATAATGGACCCGTTAGCGCTTTGTATTAGTTAAGTGAATCATGTTAAACTAAACTAAAGTTTTCTGCAGTCGATAGTAGTAGATGATTATAACATTAACGTATTGTATGAATTTCTTTAGTCAGAGTTTAATAAATTAAGAATTCAATTTGCAAATGTTATCACATGTTCATTTATTGGAGTGGATAACATAATGGCAATGCCATTCAAGCCTAATTAGACATAAAAAATTCCTCCCTGATCTACACAGTCGTAAATTTGTTTGGTTTGGTTTCATCCGTTAAGCAACTCCCATTAAAAATTTTAGTGTGAAAACCTTATACTAAGGGGCAACACTCCACACAGTCGTGATAAATTGTATCGCCTAAAAATAGGAGCCAAGTGGTAGTGGAGTAAACCTAGGCCCCTATCATAGATTTTGATGAAACTGAGAATGAATCCAGTAGATTCGTAAAAATAGTGTAAAATTCTTAGTATGAGCCCTTCGTTGGGTGGCCAAATTGAAGAATCCTTAGAATGACTTATATGATGAAGGGCCCACTCTTGGGCTCAAAATGAAGAACTCATCCTCTTCCATCTACGACGATGTTATTCCCCTCAGTTGGGCGACAATTGTAGACCTCGCCAAGACGAGTTATAATTTTGATATCTGGCCCTGACTAGCTCAGTTTATCGGGCCGACGCAATTACCATATGAGTATATTCTCACTTATACAATAAATGTACCTTGATCACTTATGTATTGATTTAGTGTTGAAACATATTATTCTATATACTATTACTGTAATCATTAACAATTTCAGATTGTACAACGGCCCCTTTTCTATGCTGCTCACCATACATACTATATCATTATTAAAATATGCGACGACACACGACACACGACACACATCTTGTCACCTCGCTGGTCACTGCACGTCTGCCCTCGGATATTAGTGATAGTTCGTTTCTTTCTCACGTCTTTTTAAAATTATGATGCCATCGTAGATTGCATCCATGTGGCCTGACAATCTCGACCTATCACATGAGTCATGCGTGTGGTTTAAATCCTAGCTTTCTGGTTGGCTGGACAATGCAACCGCTTTGTACTGAATAAAAGGTGTATTTCTTTTTGAACTAAAAATATTTGCTGTTTCAGCTTTTCCCTTTGTTTCATCGTTCAAAGCATCCAGTAAGCACATTTAATATAAAATAAATATATTGACTTTTAAACTGCCTGAAGAGTTTAAATATTCTAAAATGAAATTTAATAGTTAAAATAATATTACAAAATAAAGATAATACCCGAATTAAAAATATAAAATATAAATAAAATATTCAAAAAGCAGTCTCGTCCATCCTTTTAGAAACAATATAGGGTTCACAAGTTAGGACATTACAATAGTTTCTTCTTACTTTCTCTCGACCCCTTGAAGAGAGAAGTATTATGGTCATCAAATAATTTATATCGAGATTTTTATTTAAAAAAAGTCAACCTTTCATGATCCCCTGAAACAGAAAATGTTTTAGCGATGCTGACTGTCTGTGTGTGTATCTCGGCCTAGACCAGAAACCATTTTACCGATTGGGCTAATGCATTGTATTTAGGGTTTTCAAGAGGATATCCCGAGTATTTATTTTAATTAGACGTCTGGCCTTAAAATTAAGGGTAGTTTATTAAGGAGCAAATAAGAGAAAAAAAATATTTTTTTTAAATCCGCTAAAACGATTTTGATTTAAATTGGTATCCAGGCACTGTTTGACATTATTGAAAATAAAGGCAATTCAATTTCTCATTAAAATTACTTTGAGAGTACTTTACATAATCTCGCTTACCTATGATAATTACTTTGAGGGTACTGTACATATTCTCGCTTTACTACGAAAATTATTTTGAGGGTACTTTACATACCCTCGCTTTTCTATAAAAGTGAATTTGAGGGTACTTTACATACCCTCGCTTTTCTATAAAAGTGAATTTGAGGGTACTTTACATACCCTCGCTTTTCTATAAAAATGAATTTGAGGGTACTTTACATTGACAGAAAAATACAATTTTGATCATATCCCCACAGTTATTTAAGATACGAAAGAATGTATGATTTATAAGTTGTAGTGCTATTAAAAATAAAACTATTATATTTGAAATATATTTTTATTATCTGAGATATAATCAAATATATATTCAATTCTGGTTTCTGAAATATGAAATTTATTGTTATCCTCTTTGGTGGACATATATATTACTTTTTACCAAATTTTTCTTTAACAAAGTATTAATTTAATTTATGCTCTTTGGTGGATTGTTTCCTCAATAATGATACGTGTGGTTTCGTTTTACACTTCCTATAAGTTTTTAATAAATGTCTCACTTTTAAAATAAAGGAGTAAGTATATGCTTAGTACAGTATTATTTATTTAGAAGATGTGAAGCAAGGTAGCTTTTTCCGTAAAGCAAAATTTTGAGTCGGTTATTTACTTGAAAAATGGAGTCAAATTAAAAATTTACTTATAGAGCTTACTATTTTAGATTTATTTTATGTGACCTCTTTAGTATCAATAATTTTACAAAATAATATTATTAATTGCCTAAAGGCACGGCACACGGTTGGAAAATTATTGGAACAAATTAAAGCTCAACAAATTAATGCTATTTATTAAAACTCCTAAAAAAATTACAAACATTTTCTCAAAATATTTTAAATATTTTAAATACAACTCTCTTTTAAATATGCAAGACGATTACTGAAATACTAATTACAATAAAAAAAATAGATTTTACGATGAGAAATTGACCATAAATACAAAACCATTTATTTTGAAACTCTACTGCTGCCACTAGCTCCTTCTTACCCAGGTAAGCCCCCTTCCGACATAAATGAAAGAGAGGAGATTTGTCAACAGTTAACTGAGAGAGAGCGGATATAAAGCTGTTCTCCATAAAACTTGCGGTTTCCTAATCAATGATATTGGGTATAGTGAGTCTGAAGATGAGGACGAGCTTGATGATGTCTAAGACCAATCTGTTAATTTCGAACTTTGCATGAAATAACATTCCGGCTTCGAAAAATGCTCTAATTGTTAACGTTGATAATTTTTTGTTTTAAATGAAATATCAGTGCGATCCAGATACTTCACTAACCTGAACACCACCGCTTTCAAATTTGTAATGAATCTGTACGCAAGTAGCGTGGGAGAAACTTTTTTTTTCTAAGCTTTAAGTCCTCAAAAATTTATTAAAATATCTCTTAAGCCAATTTGTTTTGTCTCCACTCTTGGTTTTTTTTTTCTAGAATCACGTCTTACTAACCGTTCGGGCTATACGCTCACTCTTGTTAATGTACAAGTATTTAAAAAAATAATATTTTCATGACCTCAACAAATATGAAAAAGGGATGAAATAGCAGCATCCAATGAAAATTTTAAGTTATTACTTTGACAAGAAAAATTATTTCTTTCTCTCAATGATTTTTCCTAGAATTGTTGGATGCCTTTGTTCAATGACTATAAATTTTAGTTGGGTGCTGTCAGCGTCAGATATTATGTAAATCAACCAAAAATATTCCGAATGTATTGTTATAGTGCAAAAGGTATAATTAACTGTCCACGTTGCTGTAATAATATATTCTGAAACTGATTTTAAAAAAAATATTTTTATTTACTCAATTGTATAGTCTAAAGTCTATAATATTACCCAGAGTTAAAAGCATTATAAATATTAATTAACAAATATATCCTTACTATAGTTAAGGGGATGTATTATGTTTTCGTTTTATCTTTTTACATTTTTCCAAGCTGTACATTTGTATTTAGTTTTAATTTTGACAGTCATGTTCGGTAATTTTAAGCTTAGTTTGAAAAAGTAAAGTTAAAATTCTTTTTAATTATATTAGAATGGGTGTTATTTCCCTGTCCAGAATCCTAATTCTCGTTTGGTGAAGGTTTATCCTATTTATGGGAAACAATACTAAAAACCAATTGTCTTTGGTAATTTATTATTAAATTTTATAATAAAACCAAATTGGATCAAGATGGGTTGTGGGAGCCTATGAAATATTAGCCGAGGGCCTGAGGATGAGGCAGGCCGATGCTGAAAACACCATCTTTTGAGACAAGGTTATTATATCAACCTGTAAACTTCAATCACCCGGTATTGAGCCAAGGCCCTTCTATCTTGATTTTAAAATAATTCACCGTGTATTGGCTCAGGGTACTTTATATTTAGAAGCTAACATATATTATCTGGTGCTTTCATCTAGCTGTTAACATCATTCACATGGAATTTACAGAAAATCCTTCTACCCAATTGTTAACATCACTTTCGTGGATTGAGATAAGGTCCTTCTATATAATGCTAACATCACTCAAATAAAATTCAAACAATTTCATTCTATATAGACGTTAAAATCATTCACCCGGTAGTGATTATACAAGACCATTCTAACTAGCTGTTAGAATCCCTCAACTATTTTTGAGCCAAAGTCCTTCTATCATTCTGATAACATTAATCACCTGGCAATGACCAAAATCCCTTTTATTAAAGGCTATTAACGCCCTCACATGGATCTGAGAAAAGTTCCATCTATCTAGATTATGACATTATTAACATGGGACTGAGACAAGTGCCTTTTATCTATCTGTTAGCATTATTAACGCGTAAATGAGATAAAGTCCTATCTTGATGTTAAATTTATTCACATGAAATTGAGACAAGATTCTCCAATCTATCTGTCAAAATCACTCACCATTGAACCAAGGTCCTTATATCTAGATGTTAATATCACTCACACAGTAATAAGCCATGTTCATTAAATATAATATATTTTCACTCACCTGCTATTGAGCCAATTTCCTACCACCTAGATGTTAGAACAACTCACCTTATATTGAGCCAAAATCCTTCTATATAGCTGTTATCAGCACTCACATATATATTTGATATTAAATATGTATATCTAGATGTTAGCATTAACATCTGATATTAAGACAAAAACTTCTATCTATCTACTTAAAATCACTCAGACTAGGTCCTTCAACATAGATTTAAACTCCACTTAACCGCTATCAACCCAAGATCATTCTATTTATATCTCAAAATTATTCGACAATTATTGAGACAATATCTTTCTATCTATATTTTAGCATCCCTCTTGCTTTTAACATCAATATCATGGTATTTAATCAAGTTTCTTATATTTACATTACTCTCCTGGTGTTGAGCTAAAATACTTCTCTCTTTCTGTTAACATTCTCTACCTAATGTTAAACTAAGGTGATTCTCTCTCGCTGTTATTACTATTCACCTGGTATTGATCTCATATTCTTTTCTCTCTGTTAACATTGTTCACCTGGTATTGAGCCAAAGGAATTCTATCTTGTTGGTAGCATCACTCCATGGTATTAAATATATTCTATTATATTTACATTACTCACCTGGTATTCAACTAAAATTCTTCTTTCTTTACGTTAACATTATTCACCTAGTATTGAGCTAAGGATCTGGTGGTGTATAGGATGTGGTTCAAATCTTGGCTGGCTATATTGAGTGAATATCGCGGATGGATATGTGAAATGATGCATAAGCAAAATGAACAAAAAATCAGGGAATCTTTAGATATAATTTAAATTAATAATAATAATAATAATAATAATAATATATTTATAAACATAGAATAATATTCTATGTGTTTTATATAGCTTCTTTGTTGTATTCAATTTCCTTTAAATATGCTATATATAGTACAATTTAATTTTTTTAATTATTTACACTTTTTATTAATACGAATCTAATGATTAAGCTTATTTATCATCTCTCCTTTAAAATAGTACTATCATTTTAATATAAATTTTTAAAATATAACAGAATGATAGGCTCTCTACTCTAACACACTCCTTCCAGCTTCCATCTTATCAATAACCTATTACCTCCATCCCCCTGAAAATAATCTAACACTTAAAATTAAATGTTATAGTCTGTGTTTAAAAAATTCTCAAAACTTTAAACACAATTTGTATTTACATATTGGACTTATTTTAAATTTTAAGACCTGCCTCGGTGGCGTAATTGGCTAACGCGCTAGTCGTGTTGAGCTCGAACGCTGAGGATGGAGAGATCGAGGTTCGAATCTCGGTCGGGTGAACTGGGGGTGCTTTTTCCTAAATGGTTTTCCACTCTCCCTCCACTCAAATCCGGGTTCACTTCCTCTTTTCACCCTTCCCGATTACTAATCCATTAGCGTAATTAGTACTTAAAGCGTATAATCCGAACGGGTAGTAAGACGCAGTGCTAAATATTATTATTATTATTAAATTCTAAGTATTGTCCTATACTTAAAATGACTAAAAGCAATGTATACTAAATAGATATAACATTATTTTACTAAATACCTCATTCTACGATACTCTCTAAAAATTTAATCAAACTAAATGATTATTTAATAATTACAATAAAAAATTGAATTATTCTTAGAAACAGGAAATCGTTAACTAAAGATGTATATAAGCAGAATCTCCCCTTGTACTGTATATTTCAAATTAACGAAAGATGGTTAGCATGTGACGCCTTAGTAAATGAGGGGATGATGCTTGCGTTTACACAAAGACAATCTCAAGTGTCTATAGCTAACATTGGGACTATTATAAATTAAAGATTTGAAGATCGCTATGAAATACGCTTCAGAGACATTAATCCTTCTACTGAGCAAAAATGTGCTAAGCGATGTTTGGTTGAAAGGTTTAATGGACATTCTTGTATAGCTGGTTTGATTTACATAAGTGAAGGGAGGTTACATTATTAAATACAACTCCACATCCTGACAAAGTTTTAGGCCCATATATTTTGTCAAGGATCCATACGCGGAGGTTTGAATCCCAGCAATTTTAACTGAGTTTGTATTTTTGCTAAAGGTTTTTCCAACCCTCTTTCCATGCAATTGTGGGACCTTTTTATCCAAACTATAACTTCTAAACCTTACCCTGATATAAATATTTAAAATCGTATAGTCTGGTTGGCTAGTAATACATTAGTGAAGAAAATAAATCAATGCAATTAGAGCATTAAGAATAATTGGAAATAATGTGAAGAGAGAACTAACCTGATGTTAAGAAAAAATTTTATTTAAGATTGCTGTCAAACTTTTATAGAAATTAAGTTTATTAAAGTTGTAAGTTCTCAAAATTATTTTTTTAAATTAATATATAAATTAGCAAAATTATTGTAATTTTATACTATGATTGGATAACAAATTATAAGTGAGGACGTAAATTTGTTTAAAACAATTTGTTAATACAATAACTATAATTTATCTGTGTATTATTTTGTGATATTAATTTTATACAATATGATTGTTCATACATTGCCACATTGTAAGTTAAAATTAAAGCTATACATATATTGAAAAATTTATAAAATTAAGAACCATATTAATTTGGATAGTAAACATATTTTAAATATTAGTAGCAAAAGAATTGTACATATAATGGTCAAGTTATGATAGAATATGTTTAAATGAAATGATAAGTGATAGCTTTAAAACGTAATTTTATGAAAATAGAAAGATTAAATAATGATGATATTATACAAACTTTTTTTTCTTATAAGAGCTATATTACATTTTTTGCTTGTTTATTGTTTGGCATCTATGCTGAAATTAGTGTACGACGACTATTTTCAATGATAAAAATACATCTTTTTCAGGTCTGATATAAAATGGAAAGAGAAACCAAAATTCAGATTTAAGCTGTAATAAAAAGTTTCAAAAAAATTAACAAACAAATATATAAAAAGTTGAACTTAATATTAATAAGGCATACGTTGAAGGTTGAAGCATATTTTTTTTAGTATGGAAAAATATTTGTATTTAACGTCACTGAGATACATTTTAAGCAAGTGTTGGTAGCTACATAAGTTGTAGAGGAAAAATGTTATTACTTCCACTGCACATGAAAAACTAGTTGTGAGAGGTAAATTTAAAGGTTGGCTATGAATATATTTTGCTAGAATATTGTATTTAAAAATTTATTAATGTGAAGTTATGTCAATGTTATATTTTCGTGTTAAGGTGTTTATGTTATGCTAAAGATGGATTGAAAATGCTATATATCTATAAATTAAATTAAAATAAGAAATAAGATATTTGGACAAAAAAGGATGCTAATTATATACTTATCTATTTTATGTTGGCTCGATTCGGCCTTAAATATTTCGAATGTTATTTTAATATCATGATATAGACTTGATATATTATTATTATTACTAGCACCGCGTCTTACTACCCGTTCGGATTATACGCACTTAAGCTAATGTGTAATGGTAGGGTGATGATGAGATGAAATGGAGGACCTACAGTTTAACTGTGGAATCCGAACCATGGTGGAGGCCTGGCATTCCTCACATTCACAAGATGTCTTGTCAGAGGTGAAGGAAGGGTTTGGTAATAAGTGCCGATACCGAGGATTGAACCCCGGACCCTAACACAAAAGTCCGACACCTTACCTCTAGACCACCAGGTCACCGAATTGATATAGATTTTATACTTGTGGTTTTCATAAAGTTCTCCTATGGATTATCTTATATATATATACATACATATATATACAGCCCTATAATTAGGTGTAGTTCACTCCAGGGTAGAAAATTCTTTCATGGGAAGTATATTTTATCCATCCAATATTTTACGAGCTACAAGCATATATATATATAAAGTTATGCTTTTTGGGGGCAAAGCTATATATATTATTTTATTTATGTATTTATATGTATATATATGTATTAAGTTATTTGAAAACTATATTTGTATTATGCTATTTGGGGGCAAAGTTGTTCTACTTTTCTCAATGTTTTTTAAGAATATGAACAATTTAATGTAATATATAATTAAGTGTTTCTGCAAAAAGATTCAGAGTCACCAAATTAAAAACGTGGTAAAAATGTGCTCATTTTTGAACTCTGATATTTCCTAAGATAAGAATGCAACGTTTCCGATTTCTAGGTTTCCGTGTTTTAGAGTTTCTCGCTCTGGCAGTCAACTGGCAAAAGGCTCTGAGTATAGGGAAAAAAATGACAGAGGTATACCTCCTTAAGCATCCTTAAGTTAATTTTCAAAGTGTAGCTTATTGGTCTAAAGGTCACATTGTTGAAAAACACATATACTTAATGTTTTATGTATATGATTATTTCCTTTGTTAGTATTGAACTTAAGCTCTCTCTAATAGTGAAAGTCATCTATGAGTCTCAAATTTTTCTATATAAATGTAAGATCAAATCATTAAATGATGTTGAAGATTTCCTATGTGTAGTTCTTACTCGTTAAAGAAACACTATTTACCTACTAATATAAATACAGAACAACAAACAAAACCAAAATATATTAAGTTCTGTATTTTGTATTTAGGCCTACTCTTTGAAATTTCTATTGGGTTTGATATTATGACAAGCAGAAAAAAATAACGAATTCCACATTAAATAGTAAGGTATTACTAAAATCTCGTGTTCTACTAAGGATTATTTGAAAAAATACCCACAGTTTTATTGAATTTGAAAAGGAAAAATTATAGCCAATATCCACACCTGGCGTATAAGAAACTCATAATTGAAAATCCTGTCTAAATCAGCTAAAAGATTTTCAAGTTTATCACACTATAGACACAATTACGTGAGTAAACCTATTATTTTAATTGCCAGAAAAGAGATTAAATGTTGAACAATGGTTTCTTTTGTTTGCCTTTGGGAACAACATACAATAAGGATTACTTTTCGACGAAAGGAAAATAGCAACCAACATTTGTTTCATCTGTGTTAAGTAAACAAAAAAACAAGGATATTTAAAACAATAAAAGTGCTATATATGTTGTTGAAAATATTTGAAATTTGATTTAATACTAAGAATAATGGGTGACCTGGCGGTCTAGGGGTAAGGTGTCAGACTTCTGTGCTGGCGGCCGGAGTTCAATTCCCGGTCCCGGCCCAGATTTATCTGATTACCAAACCCCTCCTTCACCTCTGACAAGACATCTTGTGAATGTGGGGAATGCCAGGCCTCCACCCACCGTGGTTCGGATTCCACGTTAAATTGTAGGTCCTCCATTTCATCTCACAATCACCCTACCATCATACATAAACGTAAGTGCGTATAACCCAAACGGGTAGTAAGACGCGGTGCTAATAATAATAATACTAAAAAATTACGTATTGACAAAGGATTTTAGTAAAATTCTACTAAGCTTAAAATGATGTACTATTTAAATACTTACAAGTACGTAAATTTTTAGTTTATAAAAATGTAATTCGTTCTAACAAATTTTTATAAATAGCTTTTACTATTATATAGACTTCACGCTGTTTAAAAATGTCAGTATATAACATTTTAATCAAGCAAACAAGTTGAACAATTGTAGCACATTCCTGCACTGGTGGGTACTGGTAAAAGTTATCAGTCTCATCTAGTTTTGTATTTATGTGACAGGTAGTTTGGGATTTAACTCAAAGCTAAGTGTACAAAGATTTATTATTCTGAATGGACTACCAATCTCCTTCCATGCAAATGTGAATAGACTTATATCTTTATATAACCTTCTTCTGTATAGCTCGTTAGTGACAACATACTTTCTAGTAGTTATGCGCCGTGAACAAATTTGGTAGCTAAAAAGTATATCATGTTACAAAACTAGTTATGAATTATTTATGTTTTTGGGGTCCATACATTTTGTACTGTTTTTATATATCTATTAATATAATAGTTTATTATTTTTTCAAATACTTTTTTTTCTGTAAAAATTAAACATTAATCTTCAAATAAATAATAGTTGGTTCCTTCTTGCACGTTGCCTTAGGAAATATAAATTGCCAGAATGAAATAAAGTAAGAAAGATTATTTGGGGTGAAGGCAACGGTAGTGTAATAAAGGAATAGGTGGAATAGAAGGGAAATCAACCAAATAATTAGTACAAATATTGGAATAGCTTTTATCATATAAGGCCATATAATAAAGCAAGAGTATTTGGATAAATGGTGGCAAGGGATTACGACGAGACAAGCCTATGGGGCTGAACCTATAATTATTTAGACATATATATACAGCCTTTTCAAACCCCCTTCCCGTATAGTAGACCTCACCAATAAAAAATAAATCTACAGTCTAACAACAAAACGGTATTTGTGCAAGGAATTTTCTCCGGTCGAGTTAACCTATATATTTTGAAAGTTCACCCAATTCTAAGAAATAGCTACTATTCATTTCAACAAATGCTGACTCTAAATAAAATCAATTTATATAAGGTTAGATATTGTATATTTAGATACTGTTTTTTTTTATATTATTGGAATGTGTATCACATTATAAGTGAGTTCAACTTTTTTCATTATTTACAGAAATAAATATTTGATTACATCTAAGGGAAAATATGTAGTCCTTACTACACGGATAGTGTAAGAGAATAAAATATAACTTAAAAGTTATACAGCAAACTATGACAAAGTGCTCTAGGGGTGGGGAACCTTTATGTCACCAATACTTGACTAGCTGTTAAATGAAATTTTAAAGATAAACAAGAAATACATTTTGTGAAATTGCCCATTCCCAAAATACACGCACACACCCTTTCTCATTTGACGGAAATAATAATCCAATAACTATATAAATGTGATAAATCTGATCTAAATTTAAGAAGAAAGGAGTTAAATCTAAATAAAATGGCAATTATTGTTTAAAGTATAAATACAATTTACTCTATATATTAAAACTTTACTCAATGTAGAAGAAAATATTTACTTTTTGTTTATTTGACGTATCTAACGTACACTTTCTGAACCGACTGATTATATTAGCACACGAGAATGTTTATGAGCGAGAGAGAAAGGGCCACAAATTTCACTGGGAAAGCTAGTTTCACAAACTTTCCGGGCTTCTTATACAATCTACTTGGAACTGACGAATTTACTTCCCTTCAAAAGGAGGTTGTTCTAAGAATTTTTAGCAATCAAGTTAAATACGTTGTCCTCTGCTGGGATTAAGCCCACTGACATTGAGTCCTGAAGTGAGCACTTTACCCCAAAACCACCAAAGTGGAAAGGAAATAAATGTGATTCAACACAATCTTACAAATTTTCACATATATTGTATTATAGCTTAAAACAATACCAACCAAAATACGCTTTTAATTACTACCATTAAATAATTTTTCATCAGCTAAACAAAAATATATTCATGTTAATCATAAACACTACTCAAATTATAATATTGTTAACAATTTGTCTCAAACCCAATTTAGAAAAATCAAAATTACAAAAAATCTTTTATTTATAATTTACTCTCATTTTATTTACTTTAAAAAAAAATAAGATTTTAATTAAATAATAAAAATTCCGGGTATCCAGTTTTAACTAAATCCTAAAGGCAATTTTCAGAAAATTTTAAGTTTTCAAAAATGTTTAGTGAGATAACTAATTTAAAATTAATTTACTCTAAAAAAAATAAACACAGGGTTTATAATCCAGATATATATTTTGAAAAAAATAATTTTCAATACATTTGAACATTTTTAATTGTCTTAAATCAGTTATCATTATAATACCAGAGCTGTTAAATGTAAAATTATTATAACCATTATAGAATATATAAACAAAATTACTTTATCAATAAATTCTCCTCAAAACAATTTTTCCCATTAAACCAGGGATAGAATTATAGTTATCATGTAAAACATTCCCCGATATACATTTAAATCAAAATTGTTATAGCCATTTAAAAAAAATAATCAAAAATTACTTATTTGTAATCGATCCTTAAACAAATTGTCAACAATAGTATACAGTATTCTGGTCAGGTAAAACCATCCCTATAATTATTTAAATATGTTTATAAGAAACATTTTCGAAATATTTAGAATTTTCAAAATTACTCATCGTTAAACTATCCTTAATTTAAGGGTTCACTTCAAAATTGAAAATGACCTGATGCTTAGCCATATAAATATCTATATTTAAAGTTTTTCAAAGCCCATAAAACTGTCTAAGATATACAGTAAGTCTAGTGACAGACAAATAGACGGAAGTGACATGGGTATGGAAATGATTCAAATCCATTTTTTTGTTTCAGGGACAAAAATTACGTTAGTATTTATCATAATCTCTAGGTCGAAAATTTTCACAATTAAAATACTTGTCATTTTTAGGAGAAACTAATAATTTGGACGAAATGTTTCCCGTGCATTATTATAAGAAAGTTTTATGTAAATATTTATCATTTCTCTTTTAATTACAATTTATATTTGAGTAAATATTTTGTTTATATTTCCCTGTTGCATAAAAATCCTATATTTAAAAAATATTTTTGTTTCAGAAGGCAGAAAAAAGATTATTTATGTTCAAAAATCTCCGTGTAAGTTATCTTTCACTTTATGACATTTCACTGACTGGAATATATAGGAGTAATAAAGTAGTGTAGGATATACACACAACCCACATCAACAGTAATAAAGTCTGAGATTCCAATGATATTAAAAACGATAAATAACAAATCAAGGCTGTTAAGGATATCAGACTTCATGGCATTCGGTCGCTTGTTTGAAACAGCGACATAAATCAAGCTTGTAGGGGGGTGGGGGAGGGATGGGAGCCAGATCAAAACATATTTACGGGTCAAACTTTTATAAACAGCAGAGTTTGGCAAAGAGAGGGGAAGTTGGTACCATTTAGATTCGTAAAGATAGCTTGTATACCGCATTATCTTGTTAGTAATATTTAAAGTACAGGTGTGTTTAACAAAATGAGCTATGGCATATTCAAGAGGAATTATTGTTTGCCCTACATCTTACTTCTCGTTTGGCATGAAGTCATTCAAATATAGGCTTAATAATTGTAAATGTTTGGTTAGTGTTGAATTTAGAAGAAATGTCCCCGCAGATGTTTCAAGTTAGCTTGAGACAATCTTAATAAAAAAAATATCCACAGTCACCTGGTCAATATAAAATCACAACCTCTCCATCGGAAGAACTAGACGAACATTTTGTTTAGTTCCACGTGCTTAATTGTTTGGGATCTAAAATAATTGAAAACTTTTATGTAATTTTGAATTAATTCTCGTTGATAGTAGAATAATATTCATGGGATGAACGTGTAACTAAATATAATTTCTCATTTAAATAAACTGCATTATACTGGTAATATTGTTAAAAAAAATAGGTACATTATTGGGGTGGGTGGGGGGGATGAGAGCGGAGGTAACCAATGTAGTAATTTAAAGTTAATTTTCTTTTTACTGAATTTGAAAGAAGTTACCTTATATGTCATGCACCCAACTGTGTGAAACACGTATATTTTAAAGATTATTTAAATCACTTAGAATAGTGATAATATTCATTATCATATTTACCTGTTGAAAATGACTTTTAAATTTTTTAAGTGTTGTATTTTTTAATATTTAGTAAATATATATTGGTTTCTCATATTTCATGCATTACTTAAAGAAATAATTTTATGTGTTTGTTACTAAGCAGAAATCTAAGAGAAGATTAGATATAATTCTAGAGATTTTTTTTTATCAAATTACAATCATTCTTAATAACCATCCCGGATGTACATATATTTGGCTCATTGAGATTAAAAGTAAAATTTATGGTAATCGTACCCACATTTGACAGTGAAGAGAGTTGGAAAGCATTTAGGAAGATTAACATTCAGGCCACTCGGCAGGGATTCACGCCTTAACTTCCCTGTTATGGGGAAGCGTGCACCGGAAGTTTTTTAAATTGTCATTTTTTTTTTCTCTACAAAACTGATTTTAATTGTATTTTGAATCAAGGAAAATCCATTTAATTGTATATATTTTTTTTATTTATTTAAAAGATGTTTTAACTGTTGAAATTAGATGTAGCAAATTTTTTAAACCTATTAACTGCAAGTGTTTGATTTTTTAGATTCTATTTCATAGCTTGCTATATATAAACGAATAAATATTTCAATTTGATTGAATGATTACTTTCGAAACTAGTAAACATTTACCACTACAAATAAAATTAAATTTTTAAGTAGCATTATGTGTTTATTTATTTATTTAATTTTGGTTCTACTGTCCTAATGTATTTAATTTATTACAAATTAATGATGGACTAGTAATGAACCATTATATATTTAATCTTTAGCTTTATGAGGTCGGGTTTTTAAAATAGCTTGAGTCACATTTAATAATATTCATAGTTTTTAAACATCACTTTGCATATCTGATATGCTCGACTACGGGCGACTGTATGGGTCACTTTAACTAATATTTTATCTTATTTTAAACTTACACAAATAACCCTCACCACTTTCTCCAACATTGGTACACTAAAAGCCAAATAAGATTATATGCTTCACTAAAGTCAGAGTTCTTAAATGATAAGTAAGATTGCCTAGTCTTATTCTAACTTAGCTCGACTAATTTGTTTTGCTAGCAAAGTTGTCAGTCAGTATTCAAATCCTAGCCACACGTAATTATTATTTTTTCCTTAATGGCTCCTTAAATTTACTCCGCGTAGATTAGGCTACATTTAATCTAAAATTCTACTCCCCATTTAATTAAAGTACGAACATATTGGCATGGTAGTATGACGTGGGAAAAATTATATATATATAAAAAATTGCGTGTTCAGGTTCATACTATCCGTCTAGGTTAATCGCATATTTACACAAATGAGAAAAGAAAGATTAAGGTATAATTTGGAGGAAGTGTATTCATATTTGCGGACATTCGAGTACGGTCCTTTTAATATGCTTTAATATACAATAGGTACAGTATATACACATTTTATTTTCAGATCTAGCCTTTAGTGGCACTAAAAGTCCCTGCTGGGCAGAGAAAAACTTGTTAAATATTTTAATTCAGCATAAAAAGTACTATTAAGAACATACATTTTTTTTCTATGCCAAAAATTTTATTTTGTTTCTTTAATCAGTGTTAATGTACTGACTTTGTCAAATATTGAGGTCACACACCCTAGGTATATTTGAAGAATAACACTTTAGCTCACTTTGAAATATACGTGTCTTAGAGACTTAAAGTCTTGGGACCGATTCCCAGTGTAATATAAGTTATTTTTTATATTAGTCAAAAAGTCAATAATTAATTTAAATTCTTTTATAATAAGGAGTACTGATTTTTAGTTATGAAATAAAAAAAATAATCATATCATACATTGTATTTATTTATATAAATTGTTCACAACCACGAAAATGTTTATTTAAAAGCAACTAACCAAGATATATAAATGCTGCTAATATATTATAGATATTTTATGCATGTGTTTAAAATAAATGTATATTAACGTGGACAATATAGGCTTGACAATCATATAAGTTATTTAAAACATAATAAAAATAGATTAATATTAACACAATTAATTAAACATACACGATTTTTGCGTCAGACAAAATTAAATGATTGAGCATCCAGCTCTAGCCCCCTTAATATGTTGACATCTATGCTAATGACTGGGTTAATATAAGTTAGAAATGTAATTTTGAATGAAAGGAATTATTTTGGATTTGCACACAAGCACACCATTCAACTTAATATTTCACGTTTAGTTTAAAATAATGATTTTTAGAGTTCCTTACTAAAGAATGGAACGAACCCTCTACCTCTCGCTTGGCTTTTGGTATATCCGTACGTCAGCCAAAGGCTTATAGCTCCTAAACTATTCAAGTAAAAAGCATGCAGCTTTGGTGTAAATATGAAAGCTACCCCCTAAATAGGTAGGACTGAAAACATTATATAAGTGGATTCCTAATACATTTAACTAGACGCTATAAAACCATCACTGGAACTACAAGTCTTAAGGCCGATACACACATAATGCTAAGCTAAACGAAGCTAAGCGATGATGTGCTGTGCTGTGCTAAGACTTTGTCAGTTTGGTTTCACACCGTTGCTAAACTAAGCTAAGAAATGGTTCCCTTTTCCCTCCCGTATTCAGTGGTTTTTTTTTCTGGTCTGCTCTAGTGAAGTTTTGTTATGATGGCGTTCTCCAAAATGTTTAAGTTGGAGATCAGATGAGAGTACTGAAGAAGAAAAGATCCTGCTGTTAGCAGTTGCTTTGGAAGATGAAGAAATTTTAAGAGGTGTAGGTTTCACTTGTTCAAATAACGCTTCCATTTTAATATAAAAACAATTTTTAAATATAAAACCTAGATATAACATTACTTAAATACACATGAACCATACTGAAAACAAAACTTCAACACTTATTTTCGCTAAACCAGCACTGCGCCTGTTCAACACATAGCACCAAGCTGCGTTATGCGCATGTGCAACGTGAGATGGCTCAAGATGGGAGATGGAAAAATTGCCCGGCCAGCAATCGGAAAAAACCAGCGTGGTGTAGCAAGGCATAGCTTAGCTTAGCTTAGCTTTCTGTGTAAACTAACACATTCAAATATATGGTCCAATATTTATTTAAAGAGTTAGCAGAGCAAATCTTAGCTTAACAATATGTGTGTGTACTGTCATTTACAGTCCTACTGCGAAATAAACCTGTCCTTCCCTCAAAAACAACAGAAGCAAAACAAAATGTTATCGTGATTACAAAACCAAATATAGATTATTTCGATATTAATTAAATTTTTTAAATATGATAATTTTTTATTTTTTGCTGGTCTAAATTTCCTTTCATTTTCTTTGTATTACTAAATAACTAAGTCGACTTCGCTGATCTTAGGTTAAAAATGCTTGCCTCTAGACTAAGCGTTGGTGAGTTTAAATCCTGCTGGTTACAACAAAGCTTAAGCTCATCATCAGCGCAACTTCTTTCCAATTGGAAGTAAATTTACCACTGCTTTTTATTTATCACCACGTCTTACTACCCATTTGAGCTATAGGGTTATGTACTAATTTAATTAGCGTGTTAGGGGGGAGTAAGGTTGAACTTAGAGTAAATTTATCCGCCTTTACATGGAGGAAAAGTGGAAGGCATTTAGGAAAAACCTCCTTCAATCTACACGAACCAGATATTATTATTTCTCCCAGGCACCGGCATACCAATCAACTGCGACAGTAACGCCTTAGAACATGGGGCCATCAAAACGGATTGTTTGATATTATCTGGTTATTTTTTGTTCCGACTAAACAAAATTAGTTAAATATTTATTCTTGAGATGAATGTGTAAAGAGTTTTTGTGGTATACTGCCCATTTGTTTAAAAGAAAATTGAAGGCTAGAAGCATTTAAAATTGCCAGTATTTTTACGTTTGACTACTAGGTTATATTATCAAACTCTAAACTTGAAGGCAAGCACATTTTGACTACTTGACGTTTAACTCAAACATTCACAGCCGAACTGTACATACAGCCTAGCAGAATATTTATGGATATGATAAAGTGCTAGTACAGCCTTTGATCTTGGATAAAATGCATTTATAATCAATCGTAAATAAAAGTCAAGGAAAGAATATTTAAAAACATGTATTACATACCTCTTCTTGGGAAATGCTGTAAACTCTCATTGTAGAGAAAACATACTCTATTGCATTTATAGATAAAAACCCTGGACATATATATCAATGAACGGTGTAATATCTGCTTGAAAATTAGACCAAATTAAATAATTTCTAGTTATAATAGTAGATAGTTATTATCTACTGTAATGTTATTTGCATCTATGTTAATGTGGAAAGAACGTTGTGCTAATATGGTTTAGTTTTTCAGTGATATGTGAAACAGGTATTGAAAACTGGCAGCTCATACTGAAAGATTTTTCCCCAAGTGGTTTACTTCCTTCTTTATGTACCAACATGGGGAAAAACTTTCTCACTCTCCACCCTACAAGCATTATATTAGGCGTATAGCCCCGATGGGTAATACGACGCGGTTTAAATAATATCAATTGCAACATATGATATAATCTACTCTATATTATAGACTATATAATATATGATTATATAATATATCTTATTATAAAATATATAATATGTATTAGATTATGCTATAATATCATAATATTTGTATTATATATATGATATATATTATAAAATAAGTTATAAAATACACCTTCTAAATAAACTATGTAATATACAGATCTATAAAATAAAAAATTTACTATTATATATATTTATATATTGTACTTTATTATAAATTATATTTTATATTATACATACAATATTTTATATAATATTATACATAAAATATTATATATAATATCATATAATATATATAATTTAACTTAATATATTAAATAATAAAATAATAGATATTTTATTTATATATATTAAACGTGTATATTTATATATTGTAACGTTCCTATCCTACTTCTGACAAAATGGTGTAAGGTCACTGGTTTTATCTGGGTGCCCGGTACCCAACCCTACTACAGCACTACCGGGGCACCGTAGAGACTTACATGGTAAGGATGGACCCCGAGCGGTGGGGGTTGGAATGGATGGTTCGTGGGGAATGAGACTTGCAAGTTAGTCAAATAAGATATATTTATTAATCTAGTCAGATGCTTAACTACTAAATGAGTAACCAGATATATCTCCCGTGACGAGAGAGCAGGCACGATAACGCTCTCGCAACCTATTTGAAGACCCGCGATCGACCCACCGGTGGGGTGAACTACCAGATAACATTTTATATCGTATTTTCGTCAGACGTAATAGATACCGCCACATCTGTACTCTACATGGCTTCTAACATTCAACAATCATGTGTTATTCTCACACACAAATCTTGTTGATCTGGATGTTCACCAGTCAAGAAGGTCCATTGACCGCGCCGTGCTCGCTCATCAACACGATGCAAGCTATATGAGCTGTATACTTCTCTAAACAGGATGGCAACCCAATACTCTTGCCTTCCAAGGAAATGTACAAGCGTGGGTTAACCTCCTGCCAGAATAAGCCTTAAAATAATTATGCTCTTACAATATTATGTATACGTATATATTATATAATATATCTAGTATATATTATAATGTATATAATAGCAGTAATATCTTATATAATAGCATGTAAATAATTTATATTATATATAAATTTTTATCTATAATTTAATAATATCTGTAGGATATTAAACATAATATATAATACACTGTATATAGTATAATAATCTATAATATATTATATCTAAGTAACTATAATATCTCAATTTCAATTTCAATTTTTTTAATTATAGTGCTGGCCAACGCTCATGAGACCTATGACATGCCAGCACTGAAAAGTATATAATACTTATAATTACGCTAGAAAATAAGATAAACAATCAATACCAAATAATGAAATATAACCAAAAATAAATAAATATTATGACAATTATATAATAAAAAAGAATAATTAAAAATTAGTAAATAGTAGTGGAGAATAAGTATTTAAATGCAATAACAAATAAGCATACAAATAAATCTGAAATAGCTAAATTGAATATTTGAGCCAGAACCTCCAAAAGATAAATTAGTGACAGGGGAGTTTATTAAATAGCTCTGTGAGTTTGGCTTTCCTTTTATGAAAAATGTTGAGTTCATCAACTCTAGAATTGATACTATGGATACAATGGCCTATAGAGCTGACCTTGTAAGAACTATTGAGTAAAAATCATTTAGGATTACTGGAAGCCCGAAAAGGAACATGAATACCTTCATGATATAAGACAAATTTAATATAAATTTTGCTATTGAAAATATTAAAAACAAAGCTGTCATCACAATAGAATTTACGTGAGATGTGAGTTTTGAACCCAAAGTGATATTGAATTTTTTCATAATCACAATAAATCCAGTTTGTAAAGAATGTTTTATATCACGCTGTGACCCATATTATTTATTTTTTTCAACCTAAGAAAGTCAGTTATTATTATTATTATTATTATTATTATTATTAGCACCGCGTCTTACTACCCGTCCGGGTTATATGTACTTACGCTAATATGTAATGGTAGGGTGATTGTCAGATGAAATGGAGGATCTACAGTTTAACGTGGAATCCGAACCACGGTGGGGGCCTGGCATTCCCCACATTCACAAGATGTCTTGTCAAAGGTGAAGGAAGGGTTTGGTAATCAGATAAATCTGTTCCGGGGCCGAGGATTAAACCCCGGACCCCCAGCACAGATGTCCAACACCTTACCCCTAGACCACCAGATCACCGACAGAAAGTCAGTTAAGGTAATGGAATTCCGATCAACAGCAGCATTTTCTAGTTCAAATCTATTCAGGACATAGTACAGACATAGAAACAAACAACTTATTAATGTGGGATGGAAGAGGCCTTGAGAAAATGCCAGTCCTTTTGTAGTTTTATGACAAAACCTTTGTTTGTCCAAAATAAATAAAATATTACTTCAGTACAAACATAGAGTTTAATTTTCTTCACATATTGATATCAACAGTTCCTGAATATCAGTCATGAGCATGGTGGCTTTAACTTACAAACGTTTTAAACAAAGAGAAAAATTCTCATTGAATTACAAAACACCCTTGACAGATATTCAAGAAATTTTGAGGTCACCATGTGAAGATAATCACATTTTATGTATGTAATGGAGCAATATTCTATTTATTTTGGCAAAAAAAAAAATGTTTTGCAATAAAAACTGCAAAAACACTGGCTATTTCTCTCGTCCTTTTCCATCCCACAGCAAAGGATGAGGTAACAAGTGTAATAAGTCCAAGTATAAATAAGAATATTCATAATATATTATACACTGTATCCGAGTATTTATAATTTATTTAACTATAAATAATGTACAGTATTAATATTATGTATACTATATGTATAGTATATATGTATTATACATTAAATATATTTCAAACTTGTAATTTATTTAAAATATTTTTTATATATTGTAAACAATATAGATGTGAATATCTATATTGTAAACAATATAGATGTGAATATCTATATTGTAAACAATATAGATGTGAATATCCATGATTAATTTAAATTATATAATATATATTTAATTAACATATTACATATATTAACATACATAATATATATAATAAATTTATATAATATATCTAAAATATTTGATTTTCTAAATATATTTAAATTGTTTCTTATATATTATAATAAATATATATAAAATACTATATATACTATAATTATATAAATTATTATATATAATAATAAAATATATAAATAAACAAATTTATATATTATAAATATATATTAAAAATTTATTTTATAAGATATAAATATATTATATATAAAATAATACAGTATATAAAATATATATAGAGTCTAAATAAATGTATTGGCCAAAATATTTGGTCATTGCAAAATGTATCAAAAAAAGACTTTATCCTTACACCAAACCGCTGTCATATGTCAATAAACAGTTTGTTGAATTAAGACCTTTCTTAACTTCGTGGTAAGCTATGCTATCTGCTTTACAATCATGTATGAAGTATAGCATGCTGCAAGGGCTGAGCCAGCAGGCTGCTAACTTACAACTACGGTTGAGTGTACACTTGTAACCTATTATCAAAATATCCACTGTTAAACTGTTAGGCTTTAATTTGACATACAATACTCGATCTCTATTGCCGGTCCTTTTACCGCACTTTTCCCAAATTTATTTAACATTGTGTAATTTCCAAACACTATTTTAAATAGATATCTCCACCAAACTTCACCCACAATGTTCACACCACACCATTCCATTTCCATTCCAAAATATACACGCTTTTAATATAATTAGTTTCCGTTGGGATCTTGTTCATATTTGTCAGGATATTAAAAAAAACATTCAATATCGTTGAAAGAGATCACAAATTCACAAAGTGTATCTTTTAGTCCAAAACGTCTTAATTTTTTTTAATGTGGCATGTCTTTTAAACATTGTGTTCAAGAACTTTAAATTATAGATTTTTGTTAATACTCTCTGAATGTCTGTAATTGGTGGATATTCATCGTATATATAAAAAATACTTACTAAGAAAATGTGACTCTCCAACATAAGATAATTTCATTGTTTAGATCTATTATAATTTTTAATAAAAATAAAAATATAGTGGTTCTGAATTTCAATTAAATCACTAAAGGTCTCACAATATGTAATTTGATCGTGTACTCATCTTAAAAATTGTAATGGCTTCATCTGACTTCTTCAAGAGCAACCTGACATTTTTACCACTGACAGTAGAATATATTGTCTTTTGAACACCGGGAAGGGCAGAGGTTTTCTTTACCCAAGTAGAATATCAATTGCAGGGGTAGCGGAAGAATAAGGGTTTCGACAAGGGGAGAAATACCAAGAAAAAAAACAACAAAGATCCAAAACCTCAAGCCAAAGTAAATGTTTGGAGAGATTTTCTACTAGAAGAGAAACACACATCAGACAGATTTTCCACCCCTTATTCTACCTCAACATTTCACTCTTCCCCAACCCTCTGCTAATCGCTGTATATTATCTGTTACACCAGTCGAGGAAAGGAAAGAAAACTCACTTTAACGCTTCAGGTGGTAGAATTATCGTTTATAATTCAAGTGTTAACATGATTAAACAATAATTCCACATTAAAATGTCATGTGGCAGCCTCTCGCATTTGATAGAATATTCCATGTTATTTAACTCTTAATAAAATCTCAATTATTATAAACATGAATTTAAAGTCATACTATCTAGGTAAATAATATTTTGTGGTGGTATAGTTAAATTATTAATTGAGATGTATTCATAAGTTCTTTGATATAATTCTTTTTTACACGTTTATAACTGTAGATTTGGCATTACTAAACCTATTTTTTTTTACAAATGCCAAGGTTAATTAGTGATGATAGATTTTAAATGTATTCTCAATATGAAGATTCTAAACAAATTTATTACTAAAACATAATATCGGGTGTATTTTAGATTTTGGAGAATATGTTTTACGAAACGTGTTAAGTAATTAAAATTACCTAAACACTTAAAAAAAATTTGATTTTATTAATTTATATAAT
Source organism: Timema douglasi (assembly GCA_901482245.1). Classification (NCBI taxonomy): domain Eukaryota; kingdom Metazoa; phylum Arthropoda; class Insecta; order Phasmatodea; family Timematidae; genus Timema; species Timema douglasi. The sequence goes on along the minus strand of CABEEJ010000255.1, from coordinate 24,572 downwards.
CATTTATTTTGATCTCTGTATTATATTATTGTAAATTTTAATCGTTATGAACTAATTTCAATTTTTTAAATACAGATTTGATTAAAATATCGTGACACAATAATCTATACCAGGACTTTTGGCCTAACTAATCCTATTACAATGTCAAGTTTTGAGTTTGACATAAATATATATCTATAAAAATGTTCATATTTATTTGGTAAGGTGAAAGAAATGAAAAAAATATATATTATTTGTAATTATTCTCTATTATTATTATTATTAGCACCGCATCTTACTAGCCGTTCGGGTTATACGCACTTACGCTAATGTGTAATAGTAGGGTGATTGTGAGATGAAATGAAGGACATACAGTTTAACGTGGAATCCGAACCACGGTGGAGGCCTGGCATTCTTCACATTCACAAGATGTATTGTCAGAGGTGAAGGAAGGGTTTGGTTATCAAATAAATCTTTGCCGGGACTGAGGATCGAACTCCGGCCGCCAGCATAGAAGTCCGACACCTTACCCCTAGACCGCCAGGTCACCTGCAATTCTTCTTAATATCCTCTTAATTGATATTAGCTTTAGTTTTTATGATGACAAATTTTGGTGTTATATATAGATGTTACACCATCTTCAGGTCTTATTTATGAAACAGATGATTGATTTTAAATATATATTATCTGAGAGTTTATGAAATTTGAAAGTATTATATGTTAGAAACTGTTTGTGGGATGACTGTTTTACACATTTAATCCTTTATTATTACACTTCTTACACGTGTGTCCCTTTTCCCTGTACTCTTTTTTATCTTTTTTTTAAAACATGGCTAGATTAGCCTTTTACACATGTTACACTTTTTACACCTTTTTACATGACGTATCCAGTTTTACCCGAGATCAATATTTTGGGGTAAAAATTTAGGACGGTCAAAAATAATTTCTAAAATGGTAGAAATTAGATGTAATCAATTTATTTTTAAAAAGGGTAAGTAACAAGGGAAAATAGGAATACAATAATAAAAAAGGGTGGTAAAACAGGGCAAACGATATTAAAAGAGTTAAAAAATAATACTAGTAAAATTAAATATGATATAAATTTTAAAAGTGGTTAAAAACCACGCATTAAAGTTGTGTTCTATAATAGTTGTACAATTTTCAACCTCTTCCATTTCCCGGGCTAAAATTTTAAAAATTATATATCTTCATACGTCTTTGGCCTCTCCCGTAATGTCTTTTGACTTAAATCTCGAACCACTATATTATATCACACCAAAATATTTTGTTATATTTGTTTAAGGATTATTTAGGGAACTTCCTTTCCCATTTAGTGCTTCTTCATTTTGAAATTGAAGTATCAGATCATAATGGTTGATTGGGATGGTTCTTTTACCTGCCTGACAAATTTCAATGTTTTACCACAATGGAAAGTAATTTACTATTTTAGTTTTGGGAATTTTGAATACTTCTATATCACCAGCCCCCTTTCTTAGCAGCAAAAATTTAAAATTCATTTTATTATTGGCGAATTTAAATTTTCCACCTCACCTACATCTCTTATTTTCCTAACACTCCTCCCCCCTTTCCTATTTTCTATAGATAAAATCTTAAATTTTTTTAAATGGTTATTTGCATATGAATCCTGTTGATATGGCAGACACGTGCTATTTTTTTAAATACAAATACTTCAGTCATAACTTGAATGTTCATTGAGCATACGCATTTGGTAAATTAGACGATATACATATTTCCAAACAACTTATAAAAATAAAATTAGAGAAAAAAAGAAAAAGCCATTAAGAGATTAATCAACCATCACTCTCCAGGTATAAATTTAATTTCAGCCAATTTTTCCTAATAGAGGGAGGTGGTGAAATCCTAGTGATATACACTTTTAAAATACTTTTTTTCCCCCATACGGAGCCACGAGGCTATACCACATCATTCGAAATAAGTATAACCATTATACCTCTATACAAAAATATAAATAAAACCATATTTAATCACTACCAGTGACAATGAAAACAATATAACTTTAATGCTATTTACCTAATAATTTGAGGAATATTTTTGAATCATCAGTGTGGATCTGGAGGAAATATAACGAACAGACTATTTGGAAAATATTGTAAAAGTGTTAAAATATAACGGGATATTAATTAAAATAATTAAAGATTGTATATAGAATGATTTAGTTAAAATAAATCAATTATATTATACTAAATTTAATTTTGGGAAAGACAACAAAATTTTAAAATGAAGGTTAGCTATTTTTAACAAATGTTGGATGTCACTTATCGGATGCTTTAGAAATAAATAATAAATGGCCATTAGAAGATTCCCTTTCACCATTGAGTTTAACCAAAATAAGACTGTGTTTGGGTAGTAACGCAATAGAAATGGCCTATAATCTTTTGGTGCAGGTGGTGCAATGGCACCAGGGCACAAATAAAATAAAACAATAAATTGTTTGTCCCTCTTTTAATAATTATAATGCGTATTTATGATTATAAAGATATTTTAGATTTAATATATTTAGATAAAAACATATATTAATAATACATTTCATGAGCAAGATATATCGATTTTTACTAACACAAAAGGTAGTAATTTGTAATTACATTATTTCATTCTTAAAGCTCTGGGATTCCCTAACTCAATATATTGGCCTCACGTCAGCACAGAGTGTCGATATTCGGTAATATGTATTTGGTTATGTTGACAGTAGTCTATTGTGATGTATGATATTAAAAAAAACCATTCGAAATATATTACTTGTGCCATATCTTTACTTTATTGTTATTAGTGACCGATACTAACAACACTAGTCAACATGATTTCTACCTCCAGCGATATTTTGGGTGTCATAAGTCAATTTTTTTTTGTACATTTCGGAAATGACCGTAAAAATGTCACATCATTTATGTATTTGTAGGTTTTGGTATTTATTCGTAAAACGTGTATCGTATTACGATTTGGTGTAGGTGGTATGGCCCTGATTTGTCTTATAACTAAGGAACAGACTTAGCCTATTTGCATTTTCTTTTCCTTGATCGTAAAACATCAGTTGAGATATATATGTTATTATTTCATGTTATTACGATTAGAATATGTTAATTTTATGCTTTGGCCTCTTTTTAAAATATATATTAAAGATTATTGGCTGAAAGAGAGAGTCAAAGTTTCATAGAAATTTTAAGTTTCTGCATACTTGTTCGGAGTAGGTTTGAAAATCGACCTTTGTTAAATAGCTTCCAATGAGCGTAAATAAGGTGATAGACCTAAGGAGTAGTGGCAGACATCTTGGGCGAAAGGCTCAACTTCTTCTGAAGAGGCGAGTTTTAAATTTTGTCCCTTAACATCGTGTGAAGTATAACACGGCTTTTAAAACAATAAAAAAGATTATATCTAAAAATATTTACCATTTTACTACCTAACATCTAGAAATGTAAATTGTAATATGACCCGCTTCAGTGGTCTGATGGGTTAGTGTGTCACTCTCGTATAATAGACTGAACTGCCGGTGAAGGGGAGATGGAGCTTCAATTATCGGTCTGGTGAGCTTAAGGTGCTTTTAATTAAATGGTTTTTCAATCTTCCTCTACGCAAGTGTAGATACACTTCCTCTAAATTTGATATTCCTAGCGCCTAACTTATTGGCATAATTAATACAATATATGCGCATAACCCGTACGAGTAGTAAAGACGCAGTACCCAAAAAATAACAACAATAAAAGCAATGTGAATTAGCTGTAGGTAATCAAATAGTAGTTTGTAAAATTAATATTACATTGCCTATTGAGTGCTTATCTTTTCTTAAGTGCATGTTCTGGTGCCTAAATCCCATATTTTTAATGCCTATTTGCCTGTCTAATTTGAACGTACATTGGTGCCGGTAATCCGCTTCCTACTTATAACCCACAGTCTAGGCCTATTTGTTGCATACACACATAGTACGTAATTTTTAATAAAACATAGCACTAATCAGATACATAACCATAATATTTATTTCTTATCTGCTCATAACTAATAGTAGTGTTTCGAGAGTATCTTTGATGTATCCTTCACCTCTGACAAGACATCTTGTGAATGTGGGGAATGCCAGGCCTCCACCGTGGTGCGGATTAAAATATTTTTTTCTCTGTTTGCCCTTTATCAAACTACTTTTAATTTTAGTGTGAAACAAACACACACAGAGATGGCATTGCAAAAACAACGTTTTAGGATTTGGTGGTGAGGGGGGGGGGGGGGGGAAAAT
>CABEEJ010000255.1:0-20257 GCA_901482245.1 Timema douglasi | reverse complement strand
GGGGCTGAAAATTATTGTTTTTATAAAATAATGTTTCAATTAAAAGATTTTTATTATAAATAGATGAACATTGCGATGATGAGTAATTTCATATCTCAGAGAGTTACAGAGATGTGATAAAATATTTGAATATACCCATCAGACCGGAACCCTTAAAGTCATTTTGACGAAAAGTTGATTGTAGCCATTTATTTTGTTATAATAATTAATGATTAGAAATGAAATTTAATCAAGATCGTTAGAACCACCGATTTTGATAAATTCGATTTTATTTATTATAGCGTTTAAAGAAACTACCCTTAATTTTAGAGTTAGATATCTAATTCTGACAGACATACGGGAAATCAAAAACAATTTTTTCGGATTCGGGGTGTCATGAAAGTTTGAAATTCATCAAAATCTTGGTTTCGATTTCTTTGACGATCATAACACTTTATCTACCTATAAGGTAGCGAGAAAGTAAAAAGTGATAAATGGGGGAATAAACCGGTGAAATAAGCTGTTAGAGAAAGTATAGAAGCATACAAACGAATGATTGCTGTGCATTGAGAGGCAAAGAATAAGAGAGTTAGTGGAACATTACAATAAAAAAAATGATGAATTCAAAGAGTATTAAAGGAGAATAAAGAGGGTAATGAGATTTGAATGATTTTGAAGAAAATAAAAAGCTGTTCTGGAAGTGAGTTAAAGAACGAATCTAGGAGTGCAAAGAAAGACCTATGACATTCTGAATGAAAGTAGTGAGATGATCTGTGATGAAAAAGTTATACGAGAGCAATGAAGAGAGTATTTTGAGAAATTTTATGGCGAAAATGTGGAGAAAGTAACAGAAAACAACGAAAATGCTTTTATTAGTTAAATAATTAGCAAAGCTTCGGTGTTTTAAGCTATGAAAATGTTAAAGTATGACAAAGCTGTGGGCGTAGATGGGATTTTCAAGTTAAACTCTTAGGGGGAAGGGGGTGTGGTATTACTTGAAAGATTATTTGAGCTGTCCGATGTGTGTGCTAGGATTTCTAACGTTCCTAATGACAGGAAGAATACTTTTACTGTTCCTTTGTATAGAGACAAAGGCAATAAGAGTGAATGTAAGGAGTAAAGAGCAATTAGTTTGTTGAGTATTCCAGGCGAAAATTTTGGAAGCGTTTTAGTTGAGAGCATGCATGAAAAAACTGTGGGAAATATCTGGGGTGTGAAAAGTTGTTTAATGCCAAGTAGATGTTGGATGGACCAGATTTTTTCATTGCAACAAGTGATTGAGAAATGTAAGGCAGTAAGAAAGAATGTCTATTGTGCATTTGTAAATCTGGGAAAAACGCAAGATCGGGTGAATAGGTTTGTTTTACTGAATGTTCTTAGATAATATTATGTGGATTCATGTTTAGTAAATGTAATTATAGTGGTGTATGATGGAAGTAAAGCGTGTGTTAGGGTGAATGGAGCTCTTAGCGAAAGGTTTGGCATTGAACCCCATGGTTGTTTAATGTTTTCATGGATATGTGTATGAAGGATGCTTTTGAGGACGCAGTCATTATATAAATGGACAATGTGTATTTTAGAGTGCTGTTATATGAAGTTGATGCCATATTAATATCTGAGAATGAAAGGGACTTTCAGACTTACTTAAATCTTTTGAATGTGTGACAGACAGACAGCATTTTCATGTAAATGTCTCCAAAATTAAGGTGATGGATTTTAATAAGGACAGATCAGGAAATGATTGTCAACTTAGTATAAATTAAAATGTATTAGAACAAGGGAACTATATAGTTTATATAGACAGAATGATTTGTAATAATGGAAGGATAGATGGTGAAATCGACAGACGGGTGAATGCATATTAGAGAGTTATAGTATGTATTTGGACTATTGCATAGAATGAAGTAGTATCGAAAGAAACAAAAATGGTAGTATATAAAAGTGTGTTAGTGCCAACGTTGTTATATGGATGTGAAGCATCGGTTATCAGGAGAAACACAAAAGCATGGTTAATGCGGTTGGAATGATATATCTAAGAAATCTATGTGGAAAAATTCGTATGGACGTAATCAGTAGTGAATGGGTGCTGAAGGAATGTGGTTTGAAAGGGAATCCAATAGGTTAATGTTAAAGAAGTGTTTTATGTATGTTTGGGCATGTTGATAGGATGAGTTTGGATTGAGTGATGAAACAAATATATGAAGGCAGATTGTGTGGATCTAAAGGATGGTGTAGGCCATGTGATACATGGGTAAATATTATGGATTAATGTGTGAAAAAAGGAAACATTAAGTCTTAAGAATAAAATAGCATGTATGACTTGGTGTATGGCTGTTGTTGAAGAGAAGGGAATATGCAATGTCAGGGTGGTGTGGAGAAAGAGAGTGAGGATGGATTAAGTACGAAGTTGTTTTCTGAACTATATTTACAGTTTCTTGCCTATCATGTAAGAGAAAGGAGTGCTTATGTATGTATATATGTATGTATACATGTATGTATGTTTGTATGTATATATTGTATGTATGTATGTATGTATGTATGTATGTATGTATGTATGTATGTATGTATGTATGTATGTATGTATGTATGTATGTATATAATGAAGTAAAAACTTTTTAACTTAAACTATTTATATATAATATATTGTGACAAAACGTTTTAAAACATTAATTACTAATAGTTACACACTTCAAGTGTGAACTATGATTAACAAGAAATCACATTTAAACACATTAAATAACATTGTTTCCGTAACTGCATATTAATCCATCCAGTATATTCTTATATTTACACCTAAGTGTTATGGATGAGGAAAGTAGAATTTAGAGGCATTATATCAGTATTAATGTCGAGGGATAGTTGAATAATAACTTAGGATAAAATGTACCAATACGCCTATGCTTTGTATTTAAGCCCCAACCTCCCTTACCTCAATCAAATATACTAGATGAGACCGACACCTTTGTTCGTATTCCCTCTGTGTGGGTTATACTATATTATTTAATTGAAATTTAATAATTATCAGCACACCCAAAGGATTTTTGAATTTAAAAAAACCTATTAGATTAACAAACATTCAATAATGTATTATTATTAATAATAAAAACTATAGTTGATTATTTAATTCATTGGTTGTTATTGGTTTAAGTAGGGCTTTTACACTTTAGAAGCTCAAGAAAAATGTTTTTATTTAGCAACATTTGCTATTGTATTTTAATAGTATTATTCCCATATAAATATTTAAAGATGCTAAATATAGTTCCACGTAACTTCGGTTATTCACTAATCGTTTGGAAACGTTTTATTTAGAGATGGGAAATTCGATTCCTAGATACATATAGATTCTTAAGGGTATCGAGAGGATAAAGAATCGAGAAAATGCCCCAATTCTTGATGCCTGTATTCCTAAAGATACGTGCAAATGATCGTGAATGCTTTATAAATATATTAATGAATATAATATATTAAAGGCCGTTTGTAACGCATTTTTTCTTTAACTAGTCCATATATTTGTATAGTATAGCATATAAAACATTGATTTGATTTGAAAACCTAAATATTGATATTTTACTTTCTTATGTAAACAAATTTACCGTGGTAACATAATTTATTCAAGAAAAACACAAATAAACCTCAATAATAACAGATAACAACCCCGTGTCAAGAAATATATTATATTTGCTTTGCAAATTTACTGTCATACATTAAATAATAATAATATGGGTATAGTTTATTTAAAAATTTTAAAGCCAAAATTAAAATCATGACTGTAATTGAATCGTTTATTGGAGAAAGTTTACATGTCCTTAAAAATAAATTTTACAGGAGAGACAAAAAACTAAGTAATTAATTCCAGACTAAGGCATTTCCCTTTAAAAGTGGGTAAATTTCCTTTAAATTTGTGGCTACTTGTAAAAAAGATGAGTACTTTATCTCGTTACATTGACTTCACAAGTTTTGCCGATTTTTTCCCCTGCAAAAAAATAATAATAAAAATAATAGTAATAATATTTAGCACTGCGATTTACTACACGTTCGGGCTATACGCTTAAGTACTAATTACGCTAATGGGTTAGGATTATTATTATTATTACTATTATTATTAGCACCGCGTCTTACTACCCGTTCGGATTATACGCACTTACGCTAATATGTAATGGTAGGGTGATTGTGAGATGAAATGAAGGACCTACAGTTTAACGTGGAATCCGAACCACGGTGGAGACCTGGCATTCCTCACATTCACAAAATGGGTTAGGAGTTTGGAAGGTTGAATATAAAGGAAGTAAACCCGCATTTCCATGAAGGGAGAGTGGAAAACATTTAGGAACAACCATCCTAAGTTAACTTGGCTGATATTTAAAAGTTGACTATCCATCCTCGGCAGCGAATCCGGACAACTGGGAGCTGCTATCTGGGCACCAGTACAACTGGGCGCCAAAACAAACCCCACTTTTTTCTTTTTCAAAAAATCACTTTTTTGAAATGCTTTTTTTTCTTTTTAATTAAAAAGTGATGAGTAAAAACCAAAAAAATACTCTTTTTTAATTATATATTTCTCAATCAAAATTAAAAATTGACTAGTATTATAGTCCCTAACTAGTCTTAAAATTCTAGCACCGAATTCGTTCGGTTAGGTTAGGTAAGGTTAGAAATAATAATGGGGAGAGTGGGAGATTTCTAAGAATAAAAAACCAAATCTAGTTGCACCTGCGCCAGAAATAGGTCATAGCTTGAAGGTAATATAATATTGGCGATATATTTTTAATTTGTACATAGGAATGCACATAAATTCTACTTATTATTCCTCTTTAGTGGTTTATTTTGCGCACAATTCTTATTTTTCATCATTTGTGAAGTTTTTCTAGAAATTTTATTATATCAAATAGTCTAACTTTGTAATATAAATAAATTAAATTTCTTCAACTAAGATTATTTTTTAAAATACTCCAAGAAAAATATATCATGTTGCGCTGAAAAATATTATTAATTAAAAAAGTTCATTTTTTGCTTTTATCCATCACTTTTTAATTTTAATTGAAAAAATATGAAAAAATTGTGCATTTTTTTATTCTACAAAAATTGCATAAATTAACAAAAAAAAATAAAAATTAAGTTTTATTTTAGCGCCCAGTTGTCCTGGCGCCCAGTTGGCGGCACCCAGTTGTTCTAGACCTCCTTGGCAGTGCAGTTCAACACTAAACTAGCGTGTTAGCTAACTACGCCATCAAGGCAGGTTGCAAAAAATTAAATTCAATCTGATTTCCGTGAATTTCGAAGGATTTTACTTTTCACTAGACGGTTAAACTAAACTTTTTTTTTGAATATAATATTAAATTTTCCTTTTACAGCGATTCATCTCTAAACATCAATTCCCTAATGAAAAATTTAGTTTCATTTTCAATAATATATTAATTATACTCTATTGTGAACTTTATTTTGGAAAAGATTGAGCCCTAAAACCCTGCACCCATCTGTGAAGCAGTAACTAGTACGATCATATCAACTATTATTTGTTAATATAGTCTTCTTTCACACCCAGCTGGTTGAGATTGAGACATGTTTTCATTTATTTACTTCGTAACAGTAACGGAATAATTATGTATTTTTAATATAGTTAAAGCAATCGATTTAAATTTTCGTTTTTTAACCAATTAGATAAGGTCAGATTTGAGCTCTGGTTCATAATCATCAGGGAAATTTTTTTTCCAAGCACACTGAACATGAATCCAGAGTCAAATTCCCATCCCTTCTACAAAAGTGTATCAATTTTTTATGAATTTCCGAATGTTTTGGAAATAAATGCTTCATTATTTTTGTTTTTGTGTGGCTATTATTATAAAAAAAGTTACATCTTTTTCCTGGAAATTTTATAAGTCCTTAAATATCTTTTATATTAAAAAGTAATTTCTGTCTAGTCAAAATATTACAACTATTTACACTATTATTTACATTTATATACGCTATATCAATAACCCATTATTCATTTTTAATCCAACAAGATTCAGCTAAAGTTAATAAATAATGTCATAATAATATCTAAACGAAGAGAATCATTAAAAATAATATCAACATAAATAATTTTAATAAATTACAGAGGCCTCACTCTTGTTGGAAAGTGAATTCATTCAAATACAATCGTAACTAATGTAAACTCAAACCCTGGTAATTTAAGACTATGAACTTATTGCTAAGCTGCAGTACAGACAGAAGATTACATCACGCTAGGGCTTGACGTGACGGAAAAGTTGACTGCTGTTAGGTATAGGGACCGAGGCAACCTTATATTCAAACAACCTAAGGCATAAACTGTTTATATGTGTGGTAAAACATTTTAATTTGGCAATCAGGTGGAAAGAATTACAATTCCAGATAACAATGAACCATTAAGACTTAAAATTTCAAAATACTAAGTGGGAGTTAAAATAAGGTGGTTTGGGGAAGCTGGGGAATTTTTTTTCAAAACTGAGAGAAGAAACTACTTCTCACAGTATTAGACTATCGACATTTGTCAAGTGAGTATAAAGACCACCGCAAACTGCATAAAGTTCGGAATTCTTAAACTTCAAAATGAATTATCGGAAAATTTGAAGAGTGTCTCTCACCAAAATTACCAATGATAATATAAAAACACTATTTGGAGAGGTATGAGATTGAAATTCGGCCTGTAAGTAAACAGACCTTCCCGTTCGAATGACGTATGAACATATACAATTTTAGAATATAATTTTGAGAACTGGAAGGGCTTAAAATCTATACAACCAATGCAGAACACTATTTTATATGTGGTTAAGTTGAAATTAGGTTGCCACATAAAAAAAACATAAAAGATAGCCAAATAATATTAAAAGTTCAAATTTGGAATTTTGGAACTGAAGAAGAGGGAAAATATATTGACATATTATCAAAATAATTAGAAAAGTTACTTTTAAGCATGAAAGAAGATGTAATGTTAACAAGTTGGTAAAAGGAACATTCCACATAGCCATAAACGTTGGAGAGTTTTGAACTTAATAATCAAGTGCTGGTAGATGGTGGAGAGGGGAGTCCTTAAATTTCCTGGAATGATATTCTACAAAAATAACTTCTTGAAATCTTATAAAAATTCCACATTGTAAAGACAAACGAAAAATGTCAAAATAAACGAATAGAAAAGCTTTAAATTAGATTATAGTAGATTCATTATTATTGAGAAAAGCTAAAATCGAAAGATAAATTAACTCCTATCTAGGAGATAAGTAACCAATTAAGTAAATAAAAATATTTACAAACTTCACATCCTACAACTCATTCAAATGGTCAACATATTTACACATTGTATCTACCAAATCATTAGACTAATTATAAAAATCAATGACTTTTTCAGGTTTTTTAAACAATGTATTTTTGTGGTACAACGTTTTTCTAGTCTTCCTCAGTAAATGATATTTTTTTTCGTCTATTACATTGATTACCGCATTAATGACCAATTTTATAATTCAATGCTAGCAGTTTTAAAACATCAATATTTTATTTGTTTTTAAGTACTGAATTTGTCAGTTATTATTTGTGGCAGTTTTACAAATGTGGTGTAAAATACAACCATTATGCAGTGGAAAGTGTAACCATATGAGAGCAAATCTATTAATTTGGTTTTTGTGTTTAGGTGCGAAATTAATAATTTGTTAAGTCAAGACGCTAAATTTCCTGATATTTAGTTGAACTTAATTTAATTGCCTGACTTTTATAGTTTTTTATTATTTTATACCTGTAGCCACCACATTACAATAATGGAAAAGCGTTGAAAAACGTAGAATCTCTAGAAAGTGTTCACATAATTTGTTTGATAGGGAGTTTGGAAAACATTTTTGGATAAGCAACCTCAATACTACACCCACTGGGATCCAAATCCATTAAGTACCCTCATCATCGAAAAACATGACAAGACGAGATGGCAATTTTGGTTCTAGTGATCACTAGTCTGAATTTGATCAATATTTGTTTAGCTCTCTCTTTCTCTTTAACCAATCATAAGCTTGTTCATTTCCTCTCAGCATCTCTTTACATAATTACTCCCTGATATAAATACATATGAACATTTATGCTTAATATATCAATAAACAAAATAATTATAATTTATTATGTATCCATCTTAAATAAAGTAAAGTAAATTTTATTGATTTTGAGATTCTTATAACTTTTCAATATAAAAAACTTATTTTAATAGTCAGGATTATTTCTCCCATTTTTTACACCACTTGAAGTAAATTCACAACTAATCATGTCACGGTGTAAACTATTACTTACAACTTTCACCTGAACAAATATGTACCGGCTGGTCTGTAAATAACTTTCCACGTAAATATCATTTAAATATACTAACTTTCCCTTCTCTGAGTGAAGGCAAACAAGCGTACTTAGAAAGGGGATGTAGGGAACGCAAGAAAAGTAAGTGGATTAGCAGGTTTTTTTTTATCAGAACTATTTTTTATTCAAAATATATCAAATATTGGTTCAGTACATACATATGATTTAATCCCCTTAACATGGCGATATCAATAGCTCTTCTCCAATACCTGTTTAGGGCGTCCTAAAACTTAATGACAACGTATCTCTTTGTTTAAAAAGTTTAAGTTTGGTATGTTTCCATTTAAAGTACCAATAATGTTGCTTTAAAAAGTGGAATTATAATTAACCTTTTATCATATTTACTTTAGTAGACAATTTGGTGGCAGAGGGTCTTTTAAAACTTATGGGTGATAATTAAATTAATTAAATAGTGCCAAAAAATGGAAGTCTCTCTGCTCTATCTCAGAGTCTGATAAAATAAACATTAAAAAAGTAATCAACAATTTTCTATTCATCAAGGTACTCTTCATGGCATGTCCAGAAATATAATTTCACACATGTGATGCTAATTAGCTTAAATAAATCAATTGTCAAATCCTATTAAAAAGGTTTGGATACACATTTTAAATGGACAAAATTGCACTTGGATAAATATTCGATAGGTACTAAAATTCATTTAGATAAAAATTTTAAAGTTATGAAAATGTATTTCTTCGAGATATTCTCTCAACTTTATGTAGTCAGTGGATACTGGTTAAAATTATTATAATCACAAAGTGTTATTATGTTGAAAGCTACTTAGCAGCTATGCAATGTTTTAGAAAGTCTTCAGGTAATCATAAATAAATTAGTCTCGTCTACAAAAGACGGTAAAAATATGATTTCATAATGGGGATTAGAACCCAATTTTGTTTTTATTCATATAAGAAAATGTGGGTACGTATGCAAGGCTCATAGTATTGTGAGTGTAAGTAATTCATTCCTCAACCTATTTTTTGTAAACTGGATGTCTCCTACCTGGATGTAAAACTGTCATTAATAGCGTCTAAGAAGTTTGCAAGGGGGATGCTATTCCTATTCCTGCAATATACGGAAAATAATTTTCAAAAATTAGCTACAAAGAGCTTGAATTAGTTACAAGTGTTGCGTCGTATTCTAATTTAAGACTACTTGGTAATCCAAAAGGACAAAATCCAACATTACTGAGGCTTATATTTTAATGCCCGACGATTCTATTTCTTTACTGGTGGAGAATATACTGATATATAAAATATTTTTTATAATAATATTATACTAATTATATAAATATATGTATTTATACTTTAATATATATATTTTTTATTTTACAATTTTCATACGATTGTTCTCATACTTGTAATTAATTGACTTTTTATTCTTAGTTGTCAACATAATAGTAGATTCACTTTATATAAATAAACTTCCTAGCGGCCCATTAACGAATGTTGCACCAGGGACAAAACTATTGATGTAACACACTACTGTACAAGAGATTAGGAAATAATTAATATTAAAAGTTACAATGCTGCTATTAGAAAAAACAGTTGATTTATATTTATTTTGCAATATATAGGAAGATGTTTAAATAAATATTACACATTATTAGAGGCCAGCAGATAAATAGGTTTGTAATTGAACACTTAGAAGACTAGGTATATTGTCAAACAGATAAAAACTTTTGAAGACTACAATTTAGGGATTATTGCAAATAACATATAATTTGTTGGGGTAATGATATAAAATATTAAGGAGTAAATTTAATTAGCAATAACGTTATTATAATGGAATTTATAAACTAATACATTCGGTAAGTGCATGCTATTACTATGTTAGTAAATTATTTACTTCTGTTCTGTTGTCAATTAATGTAGAACTCAGAATATACAAAATAGTTCCTCCGATAGTTTGGTTGAGAATAACACTCTCTTAACCTACATAACGAGAAAACTATTCAAGGTGTTCCAAACTGAAGTACTTTTGGATCATACACAATTGTGCATATAAATTCAATCAAACTAGTAAATTTTGTTTCTCATGGTTGGTTATACTTCTCACAGGACTTATTTTGTTTCAATCAGCAAACTTACATTCGTATTAGTTATTTCTTCAAAAGCTAACATCATTTAGTGATGCAAGGTGAATTGGCCATGGTCTATTTTTTTAAAGGCCTTCTTACATTTTAGTACAATTTATTTCTTTTAATTATTTGGCCTTTTTAAATTTTAATATTTTTTAATCTGTTTGTGGAACATTTCAAGATGGATATAACTCCAAGAAAAAGGCAAAATATTGTGACATTGAGTGAGGTGAGTTCTTTAACTCAACGATAGATTGCTGAAAAGTATGGTGTTACTAAAAGTGCTTTTTGTAAAATTCTTAAGCACAAGACTGAAACTGGTTTGGTGTCTCCTCGTAGTAAGGAAAAATGTGGGAGGAAACGAGCCACAAGCTCCAAAGCTGACTCGTATTTGTTGAGGATAAGTAAATTGACTCCCAGATCAATATTTTTGATCTTCGGAAAGAATTAGCATTTTGGGAACTCACATTCATGACTCAACTGTCACCCGACGTTTGTTTGAAGGTGGCCATAAAACACTACGACCAGTGAAGAAATAAGTTTTTACACATGCCATGTTAAAGAAACGACTCCAATGGGTTAAGAAATATACAAATTGGACTAATAAAGAATGGAGGAAAGTTTTGTTCTCTGATGAGAGCCACTTTTTAGTCCAAGGTGTTTGGGCCCAGCGTGTCCGTCAAGTTGATGGTGAACAAATCAAGAAAAAGCGCATTCAACAAACTGTTAAGCATCCAGAAAAGAATATGTTTTGGGGGTGTTTCTCTTACAGTGGGCCAGGATATCTTGTCTCAGTTAATGGTATGATTAATAGTGAAAAATATATTGGCGTGCTAAGATCCCGAGTAGTTCAAGAACTCAAGCGCCCTCAGCCAGATGAATCTGATATGTTTCAGCAGGACTTAGCATTATGTTACACTTCCAGAAAAGTCTTAAATATGATCTATGTAGGATTTAAAATTTTTTTTAATAAACATATTGAGAGGACAAAAACTGTTTGATTCCATTAATAAGCACAAGAGTGTATTTATTACGAAGTGAATGATGATAAAAGATAAAATAGAAGTTAATATAAGAAAGAGCTACATACTTGTAATCAGAACCATTCATTATTAAGATCATATACTATGGTTACGGTGGGCATCACATAAAGCACGAATGGAAGAAACAAGATCCACTATCAATGTACCCATGTGGGAGGATAGCATTATAATGGGTTTGTAAAGGATAGTGTAGAAAGAGATGGACTGGGCATAATTAACTCAAGATAGGAATATATGGCGTTGTTTTGTCAGTGTGGCAATAATGTTAGGTTTCTAATATCATAGAGTAAGTAAATAATTAGCTAAATTATACCAGAAATGTATTTATGCTATAAATAATATTGTATATATATATATATATATATATGCTAGTTAAAACACGAAATTCATTAAAACCCAATTTTACTAGATAAAACTATGTTCAGAAAAACTATTTTGTCAATACCAGTTTTAATTAGTTATTTCTAGAACCAACAAAATTCAGCAGACCATTCTAGGGCACACTAAAGATACTGTAGTCAATACAGATACTGACCAGTTAAAAAGAGCATTGACTGAAATGTCTGACCGTTAAAACCAGATGTTATGTAAAAAATGTTATCTCAAGGAACCAATAATACCAATATTAATTTACGAAACACAGTATACAATTATAATTATAATAATAATAATAATAAATATTACTACTATTTTATTGAATTAAACAAGGCATGCTACCAGACACTTCCGGTAGAAACGATTTTCTTATTTCTTTAATAAGAATAGATTTAAAGTGCACTTATTCGTACATGGACACTGGACAGCGTACAAATCTTAATTTGGTTCCTATAGCTTATTTCCTCGCGGCATTCCTCAAAGAAATGTCGTGATCGAATCAACATTTGAAGCGAAAGTCAAATTCATTTGTTAAAAAAAATTAAGTGTTACGGTCCGTTAGACTATCTATATAAAATGTAATTAAAAATTAGTATTTTATAATTCTACCTGCAATAAAATGAATCAAGTAATCCACACTTCATCCGATCTTGTGCATACAATTATTTTCATGAACGACTATAACGACGTTACAAAGGTCTGTATTAGATATGTCGACATCCAGTATATGTTTGATGATATAACATCATACATCATCCGGAGGATGTGTTTTATCACAAATCAATTTCATTATCTTAGCCCGTTTTGACACATTTTCATGGGCTTCATTTCTAGCTAAATAAATATTTGACTAATTACCAGAGAGGTATTCCTTTTCCTTCTCTTCGTTGTTTGTCACAATTTTTTTCTACTCCTGTGCATTCATCTGCACAATGACTATTGGAAGATTATCCACTTCCCTAATACTTTTTTTATTACTTCTTTTGTCAGCCTATATGTAGTGAGCCAAACTCTGGGCTCAATACTGGCCATAGCTTTACGTGTAGATAGTTTAATTCCTGTAATTCCTGAATAAAGATATCAGTTTTTCATAAATTTCATAAAGCTAACACCGTTTGATAAATGTATATAGTTCTTCTATGAAGCCAGCATGTTTTCAAAGTTCTGGTCAGATTGTTCTATTGAACCTTGGCCTTGATTATGCCTTGGCTAACTGTGTACCATCTTTAAATCGGGACATAATGTAGTTAGCTCTGATATGACGAGATTGAAAACTTTCTGCTATTACATTATAGAAGAAGATATCAGTAAATTGTAGGCAAACTCTTCAGCCCTTATGATTTTCAGTGATTGTAATAAAACAAACTTGTTAAAATGGTCCTGATAGACCATGATACATTTTAACACAAGATCAGCCTGAGATTGCATGTCAATGAGGTTGGCCTCGCAGCTACTATTCGATTATGAATGAAAAATTATTTTGCAAACAAAACTTTTTTTTTTCTTTTCTTCAGTTACTATGCTTTAAATATCGATGAGAAAATATTTACATTTTCTTCAGTTATATTGTTGTATTTTCTTAACATTTCCAATTTCAGCCTGTCTTGACCTCATTTTCCTACAGATCATGAGCCACTTCAAAAACATATTATATTTCTTCTAATACTAAATAATATTTGATGGTTTGACACCATGAAACCATCTTTTTCACTTCACATATTTTGATACTATCAATACTTTTCAATCGACTGTAGAGAAAATGTGTCTTCTTCAAAGCAGATTTTGCTTTTTCAACCTCCACCAAAATATGATCGAAAACATCTCCTGTCATTAAATCATAGAAGCTCTCTTTATTTTGCTCTGATTTAAGTAGTTATTCCATGAAACACCTTTTTCAGATTCTCCCTCGATCCTCCTAACCTTATGTCTAATTTTCAGCAGCCATGACTTAGAAACAACGAAAAAAAGAACAATTAAGTAAACACTGTTAAAAACAAAGACAATTGACCCGCGTGCAATGGTCAATCGTAAACTTAGTAGAAGAAAGCTCAAAACTTAGGGAACACTAGTTTTGCTTAGTTAAAACTATAAATTAATTAATTCAAGATATCCTTTTCATTTAAACTCAATTTCAGTTGATTTATACCATTAATTCTATAAAAACTATATAAAACTTGTATTCACGAAATTATTTCTTTGCTAGAATTAGTTTTACTTTGTGAAATCAGTTTTAACGAATTCCTAGTTCTAACTGTAACACATATTATTGAATGTTGAAAGTTTGCATTGAATAAATTTGTTAATCGACAAAAAGTTATGTTACAATTTTACCATGTTTAAAAATTATTATCACATTTAAATTATAAATGTATATAAGCATTATTAGTACAGCTTTTGGGATTTTAACACAAATATTTTCATCTTTCTACAAATAGAGTTTCCATATTAACGTAAAATGAATATTAAGACATCAATTTACTTTAATCACTAAAGTGATTATTTTTAAATATGAGAAAACTAATAAACCTAATTCAACCGTATGGATTATATAGAAATTATGTTTTAGTTTCAAATTGTGTTCATAACCTAAAATTACTGATTGTTTAAAAAGTTTGAAATTATTCTGTTTAATATTTTTCATTTTTCTAGTTTGTAAAATGATGGGGAAAACTACACAACGGCAAAGTAACACGACGACCACTATTTGCCAATGGCGGAGAGGCACAACTTTTTTAGTAAGTTGTGAGTTATGACTCATGATCTTAGAACTCCTTACCCCATAACCTGGTCGCTCTATTCTCTCGCACAAACAAGATTCAATCTTGGTCGAGCGCTTTATATAGTCACTTTTATACCCCGCACCAAATAAAAAGAAGAGGAAAATAAAACTGAGGAAATACGAGGAAAAGTTTTCGTTTTCAAATGTTGGTTGTCCTGAAGCGACATGTTATCATCATAATTTTAACTCTTTCCACCCTTAGCTTTTTTTCGGGTTTAAAGGGGGGTAAAAGAGTCAAGGTATTCTTGCATTTTACCCTTAGTCTGACTCTAAATTAAACCCGACTCTTATCTTTTAACACGGCTCTTTTAATTTAATTACTATTCTCTCACACCTACTTCAATTACTTTTAAAGCAATATCTTTTTACTTCTTATCTTTTTATTCCCATTTGGATTTCTGTTTTAACAAAACTGGTAACGTATCAAATCACGGCCTAGTGGATATTTCTTGTCTCTGAAAGTCCTAATGTTATCGCATTTTCGTTTCAAGTATCTGAGTAGCCTAGTAAACCTAGCAGAAAATTATGTTTTCCAAAGCCCCTATACTGTTTTAACAAAGAACAACTTCGGTTTACTTAAGGTTTGAGTGATAATATTTCGCTCGGAATAGTTTCTGCTACTTTTCTTTTTAGTCTACAAATTTTTCGTGTTGAATAAATCAAAGAGCTAGGTATTTACAAGATTATTAAATATTCTAAATATATTGTTATGCTCAGATTGAGGACATTTCTGTAGTCTCATTTTATTACATCTATTTTTGTAAGGATTTATTTTGTCTACTAGATTCAATTGAAAGAATTATTATATTATGTGTAATATTTTGAACGGTCAAAAATACAAATATATCACTTTATTTTAATTAACAACTTAGTTCAGAAAAATTCAGAAAACATTATTATAATTAGAGAAATAAACGGTTTTATATTTGAAAGATATATTTGTACCACGTATTATCATCCTTACGGACATTCTACATTTAATTAAACTTATCTTTTCATCACGCCTTACTAACCATTCAGGTTATATGCGTTTAACTTAACTAATGCAGTTGAAATAAGGAAAGTAAAATCGAAAGAATATGTATCCACATTCAATTGCAGATATAACGGGAAAACCTCAGATAAACTGGCCGGTATTAAGTTCCAACCTCCCAGTTTCTGGGAGATTGATTCACTTTTCCGCCGATGCAGATTATCCTAGAGTTAGAATGTAACTATACAAGTTTATAGATATAAATTTTGATAAAGTTAAATTTTCACATTTATATATTTTTTATCATATGTATCTTTCTAAAACTCTTAGGATCACTATAGACATTTTATTAAGCTTGTCAAGTTTTTGGTTTAAGGGCATCATCTTGAAATAGATTTTAATTTGGCCTGTTATGTAGTATGTTCTTGTCAAAACTTACAAAAAAAAATATTTTATTTAACCTAATTAGTATAAATGTCACGGAATTATCATGGCGAGGTGTTTTAAAGAGAAGATATTTGATATGATTACTTTAATGTTGTCTTTCATCAAACAGCTCTAAGCTCACTTGTAAAATCAATACATGAGAAAAATCTGTACACAAATATAATATTTATCATAATAATCATATAGTATCCATGTGCTTGCATGAGAGTATGGGTTGAGTTCATTTAGAAAAATAGCAAACCGATGGAGACTAAATTCCTTACACGCTGGCTATTATACCACTAGAACCATCCATGTTATCATACATGTCATTGTGTCACATAACTATCTCAACTATCTGAATTATAATTTAATCCTCATTGGGGGCTATATTATTTTTTAGATTAATGCAAACTCTCCATTAGCATGTAAACATCATTTGTTTAAGTGGAGGATATATTATCAGGAAAAATAATTATGTCAGCTAGAATTTGTTAGAAATATGTGTTGTGAAAGTGTCCATTATTATATTACATTTTATATGGACAAAAAATAAAATATCATATAATACATGACCACTTACTTGTATTAACTGATCTATTTTAGTTTAAATAAATTTAATTTTACTTCAATAACATTATTTGTCACAATAACAATAACTATTTATGTAATGCTATTTAATTCACCCTACTTATGAAATGATAGAATAACATCAATCAAACTTTATTTTTAAGTGTGCCACTTCATCATTATATTTATTAATAAAACGGAGAGATCTAAAAGATAAATTGTTACACAAATCCAGCATATGTAAGAAAAAAAAGCCTCGTAATCTTTATGTTAATGTGATCATTTCTATAATATGATATAAGTAGTTGTTTTCATACTGACGGGATTTATTTAAGTAAAAGTTTTTGGAATAACTAGTTTTTTACCCTGTCTATGACATGTTTTTATGACCATATTACCAAACCTAACAACAAATAACCTTGGTAGACACATTGATTGGTAGTATTTTTTAGGGTGTGTTAACTAGTAAATAAAGTAAATATTGGTCATTCTATTAAGTAAGAGTGGATAAGGTTATAGTGAAATAAAATAATTGAATTGTTATTAAATAAATGACAACATTTATTTATATAATATGATTGTCGTGAATACTGCAAGAATTTTTTGTATTAGCGTAGCCTGATTTGATCCTTCGTCTTTTTAACATATAAGGGCACGTATTTATCATGTAATCTCATAAATAAATAAGTTTATTTATTGTGATACTTAATATGACATCCTTTAAATTATTACAATTGCTTTTACATCGTTATACCAATACAACACTGAAGTGTCTGCTGGAGTAATTAAGTCACATCTGTATTGGTGGCCACCTAAATGGGCGTGAAAGTTCTTAGTCCATCCCTTGCATGCTAGAGAACTAGTGCTCTTTCTCAAGTTGCCCAGCCTCACGGTATTCTACTATGATTTCACGGGGTTCTCCTGGAAGCCTGAACCAATACCAATTCAGCCTTTGACACTTACTATTTTAATAGAAAGAATAAGTGTGTCAAGAGCTGAGCGTTACCTAAAAAAACACTATATAACCCGGTGGATGGAAAAGTATTTTTAAGGGCCATTTCCTTTAAATATATATTATTATTTTTTATTTAAGAGTAGTGAATCATCAACAAATATTACATTATTCCCCTCTCCAGTTACAACGTGAAAAAATCAGTCCAAAATTCCTTACTTTGACAATATAAGATTGGAAATATTGCTAGTAAATCTTCAATGTTTTTTTTTTTAAATTCCCTAATACCTAATTCCATGAATTACTCATTGGAGTAGCTGCTAATTCCCCGTACATTATTGTTTAACTTGAGAATTTAAGACCCCATCTCGAACTGAGAATATCTAGTGCTGATCTTGACTATAGCTATCTTATGAACATGCAGAAGAACAGGAAAAACTGCCTGGAGCCCCCCTCCACGGTATCGATAAAACCTTTTTCATAAACAGCAAGCTATTAAAGTTATTATCTTTGTCAACAATTAGCTTGACTGCATTTAGCACATAGTTCATAGACTCATCTTATATATGCATTTTGGCTTATCTGATTAGGGCTGAAATATTAAATGACCTATTCCTGCTGGAGTTAGATGTTTTTATTGTTGATACAGATAGATTGTAGGACGAATGGTAGGTACGATCGATTATATGATGGTTTTTTCTAGTTTTTTTCTGGAGTCAAACTTAAACAAGAACAACCACTCCTCATTCATATTAACAAATGGAGTATTTAAATGTTTGTAACGTTTCTTAAAAGAAACATCTAATAAGGCTAAATGACTTTAGTTTAACCTGATTTCATACATAAAAATCTATTGTATTCATATGTTTAAAAAAATTAATATTATTTATTTAAACGTAAACTTTTTTGTAAAAGAAACCCTTTTTTAATAGCTAATATGTCAAAAAAGTACAAACATAAACCTTAGGATCGCAAACTAACACGCACATAGATACAAGAAATTATGTCTTTCGCAAGTGAAAATAAATTGGATATAAAATAAAATTTTGTTTTAATTTAAAAGGCACAAATTTATTATCTCATCACTATAAAAGGGTTTATTCTGCATGATTTCTTTCCATTGACACACTAATTTTACATTTTCATATCAGACTGTTGCGTGCTCTTCGAAATAACAATCACTTCATTCGAATTGTCAGACAACAGTTTTCAACTGGCTGAAGTAAGTCTGCCAAATTAATTATATTGACAAGTACACTAATTTCCTGGACCAACCCATATAAAATATCCAAAGGATTAAGGTCAGAGGACCAGGGGTAACGTTTTATTGGGCCTCCTAGACCTATCCATCTTCTATTAGATAGCTCATTAGTGATGTCAGACAATAAGTGAAAAATGAGGTGGAGCCCCGTCACTCATAAGTCATATTTGTTGTCTTTCACTAAGGGGCAAAACACCCTCCATTAAAATCGGTAGAACACTCAGTAGAAATTTATGGTAGCTTGCGCCATTTAGTCTGTTAAGCAAAACGAGTTGTCATACAAGTCTATAATATAAAATTGCCAACCAAACATTTGTTGAATATCACTATTTTGGTCTTGATTTGAGAGTGGCATGAGGATTTTCGTTCACCCATACATGATTATCATGAAAGTTCACAATGTCATTACTATTTAATCAGCCTCATCGGTAAAAATATATCAGCAAAGAAGCCTGGATTCATATACCGGGTGTTCATTTGAAAACTTCCCACCAAAATATCTCAAAAACAACGCATTGAAAAAAAAAATGTTTTAAACAAAAGTTGTTTGGTTCTGAGGGGGAAGTAAGGTGGTAGAGCTGGTATGACCTTGGGTGGCATTGCTAATGTTACGTTAAGGTCACTTTGATTTTTTTAAATTAGACTCCTTATTTTTATTACAGCTTTCTTTAGTTCACGTTGTGCCATTATCAAAATGGTGGTTTTAAGCTTTTTTAAAGTAAAATCTATCACAAGAAATGAGACTCACAAGTTTTTGGGTCGCCGGCACTGGGCGGGTCATTAAAATTTGGCCTATTTAAATATAGCTCAGTAAGGTACAAGTGTTTCTGTGCTGTGTGCTCGCAAACGTGTGTTTGTTCACGTTTATGTGTATTTGTAGGATAATTATTGAAAAAAGCACTTTTTTAATTTTTAGTTTAAAAGTGGTTTACAAAATATTATATATTTTTAGCTAAACAATGATATAGTCTATTTGAAAATTAACTTCTGACATTTCGTAGGGTTGCTTTTGTAATACTTCTACATGTCATTGTTATCAGTTTTTTTTAATATTTTATATTTGCAGGTTTAGTCCTATAAATAGTGGAATTTAAACGTCCCCATAAGAAAATATAGGGTCTTTAACTAAGGTGAATTTGCTAACCACTCAATTGGTCCTTATCTCCCAATCCATTGTCAATTAAATCTGTTGTTTAACCATTGACGAATGAGTAGTGTGTGGTTAGGGGGGAAACATTTTACTGAAAATGTAAAAGATCTTCATCAAGCTGATTTGATATGCGAGTTACAGGTTGTTATCACAGACCCTTATCCTCGTTGAATGAGCTTTAAATACATATGACTCCTGTACCAATAATATGTTTGTACAAAGTACACGGTTTTAATTGTATTGTAGCCCGACTCAGGACATTCCCACTTGACAGAAGCGTCAAGCAAGGCCGCCTGCGACAGGGCTGTATTTCTTTGCGAGTTACA
>CABEEJ010000254.1:281991-344131 GCA_901482245.1 Timema douglasi | reverse complement strand
CTACACGACTTCAGACGGCACGGATAAATTCGCACAATGAACAATTTAACAACGTTTCACTGCAACGTCCAAACGCACACTGCACTTGAATTCGACATTGGAGTACGTTTTAGAGCTTATGGCTTTGACAAAAAAAAAATATACTCTGGCTGGGTAGGGTGAGAAATATCAATGAGTGCCACATTGTAGTAATTTATTTTAAATAAACACACTCAGCTTCCTAGTAATGGGCTACTTACCAGTAGGCTACCAAACAACCAGGAATATAAAACTTCTACCCATGTAGGTGTAAATTATGTGAGTTATCTTGTTGCTACCTTGAGCAGACATTGAGGTGTAGAATTTCTAAATTCATTAACATTTTCGTTCGTATGGCCTTTCACCGAAATATAAATTCATAAATATCATCATAACTGTTTAAATGCACCTTTTTTGATGCCTTAAAGTAATTAATAAACAGAAGAGGAGATTGTTCATCGATTTACTCAGACTGTGAAACCAATTTTTAAGGTACTTAGCATCACAGGATGGATTGTGTTAACTTTCTAAGTCAATCTCAAGTCAGATAGGATGTTATATTCTATTCACTTGAGTAGGTTGTGGAAGGTTAGTGTTCAGCCTGTAAAGATTCACCTATTTCTAGTGGGTGGTGTGCAAATTCTCAAGTTTTGAGTAATTACACACGTATCTGACTCAAATAGAAGAAATATTAAGCCCGTATGAACTCTATGTACTAACTTCAAATATAAATGTTATCTTACCATTAATTCTGTCTCATCTTGTAACCTTGTTACCTCTACAAATTAGTTCAGATCCAGATTTAAATCTAATTCCCTGTTTTTTTTTTGTCAAGATGGAAGAAAACGTAATGTCTTGTGAATATTTTTAGCAGCGTTAGCGTTTGTAATATTTATACATCTAAGGTTGAACACTCCCCGAACTCACATACCATTTGGAATGAAGTCATCAATCAAGATAGTCTTCCCCTAATAAAATGGCTTCTCGAGTTATTGAAGAGGAACTCTAAGAAAAAAAATTGTGCAATTTTGGTCACCTATGGGGGCATTGCTCGCAGAACCTTCAAATGATCAGTGACTCCCTTCAAAATAACCTCTTTAAAACGCCTTATTTAAAGGCTGAGGATAGGTTCATTACTACGATGTATATTTTGAAAATTTTAAAATTACTTTTTGTAGAATATTTGGGCTTCATCCTCTTCTCTTTTTTTATAATTATTGTCTTAATTAATTTAAGTATCTTTTATATGTGTTTCTAACAGTTTTCAGAGGATTGTAAGTGGTGGTAGAGGAGGGAAATTCATTTTATTTGTTAGTTGTAGGCAAGTGGTGATAAAGTTAAGGTTGTATTGTGTGTCTATACCAAAATATGTACGTAAAACTATCCTATATTCCATTCACGGTAGGAATATCTCTCTGAAAGGTCTTTTTTACTACCAATATTCTACTATATAATAGATTTCTGGTAGGAAAAAAGGCCTTTCAGAAAACAATTCCTACCATGAACAGACGTTTACCGATGATTTATTCTGGGTCGTTGGGTGCTACACACCAACAATTAACTTGATTTGGTTAGTAAATAGTGTGAGTTGTAAAGGTGCAGCTTAACAAATCTATTTCCTCTTCCTTTTATTTCTTACTCAATGTAATGCCAGGTAGTTCTCAGCATCTATTAACCTTGAGTTGGTGGAGGTAAACTAAGACACTTATAAATAAACAGTCCACCCTCATTGTTTTCCCACTTTCCCTTAAATTTCAATTTTTGGAATGTACAAACATGTTGGAGGGATTCCCATCATATATGGTTGTCTACACACATTTTAAGGGCATTAAACACAACAATGTTGCTACTTTATCCGTGACCCTGCTTCAGTTGCTTTTATATAACAAACGGGGATTAACAAACTTCCTGATATATCCGGGACTTTATCATGTTGAAAGGTATAAATCCTTTAATAATCTCTCCAAAATTGCAAGTCCAAGAGTCAAACTGATGGAGGTCGGGGGTTCCCTTCACTCACTTGGCTTCTAGCGCGAGGGCGAACACTCCGGCCGCTTCTGGGGCCGCCGCCGAGGTCCCCGAGTGGGTTGTCGTGCACTTCCCGTACAGGTCAGTCGTCGCCTGAAAACAAAGTACCCTCTTGTTCAAATTTCGCCCCTTCTTACAAGCACGTGTAT
This sequence comes from Timema douglasi, assembly GCA_901482245.1. Classification (NCBI taxonomy): domain Eukaryota; kingdom Metazoa; phylum Arthropoda; class Insecta; order Phasmatodea; family Timematidae; genus Timema; species Timema douglasi. Next base: position 341,936 of record CABEEJ010000254.1, on the reverse strand, counting down.
TGAGTTATAATCATTAAAATTCATTTAAACTATGTTCTAGGTCTTACTTTATAAATAAATGTCAAACAACCCTTGCATATTATCTCAAATAGTCTTTAATTGTTTGAAATCTAAATGTTCAAAAATATGTTGTTGTTAAACTACTTACCTTCTTACCTTTGCTCTATGATATTAGTAACTTGAAAGTTAATTGCTACAATTAGTAAAACCACGCCAATTATCTATATTCCGAGCCAGCTCTGTCCAGTCCCCTCATTACATCCTTGCTCCTTCCGGTCCATTCAAATGCTATTCTCCCATCAGCGCCTATGTCCTCCCAATGGTATATTTTTACTAGTTTAACAATTTAATATGTTTATTGGTTTATTACACTAGATTAAACTACCTAAATTAATCTGGACCCCAATCACAAAAGGGTTATTTAGCAAGCTAACAGCGTATGCACCGAACGGGTAGTAAGGCGCGGTGCTAAAAATAATAATAAAAAAGCAAGCTACCACTCCTTATCTATTTATTTTGAGATCAATCGCTATAGCTGTTTACAAATAATTGGAAACATAAACAATTAGTANATATATATATATATATATATATATATATATATATAACTATAGTATACAGCGTTATTTATTATGTAAAACACTTTTCATGTATTCGTTTTGAGCCACATGTTTTAATAAATCTTGAAATCGTTTTAATTCAAAGAAATCAGTCTCAAGTAAATTATTTTTGACTTTAGAGCCATAGTTTTTAGGATCATGACTTCACCATGACCATATAACCTCTAAATATTTTATCTAACAAAATCTATATAAACAGTTTGTATGTGCTCCTAGATAGACAAATATACAGATGGAAGGAGATACTAAATTTTAATACACACTTTTCGAGTTTGGACACATAAGAAGTAAATATACATTATAATATAAATTAATAAAATTGTTACCTTTATAATACTTTGACTATACGAAAAATTAAAAATATTAATAAGCCCAATATTGTGAAAATGTGATGAATATAGTTAAATACATGATTATAAATACATAATTTTAAAGTGTTAAGTTAATACCTCTTTTATTTAAATACTTATAAGTGCTCCACAATTTGTGTGTACACGAAACATTTGTCAGTTCGGATCAATGTACTCATGAATTTGATACTGAATGTACTGTATAATACATAAATCCTTAGAGTGTTTTGGGCAATGTACTCATTACTTTGATGCTAAATGTACAGTACATTACTTGATACCTTATAGTGTTTGGGGCAATGCACTCATGACTTTGATGCTGAATGTACTGTACAGTATGATAGTCCAGTGTGTTCAGTGAAAGGTACTCACGACACCAGTGTTAGGGTCCTTAGCGCCATTGCTAAAGGTTGATGCCAAGGTGGAAGAGCAGCTCTCATCGTAGTGCGCGTTCTGACCGTCGTTGATGGCGCTGTTGATAGAAATGGTCCACATACTGGCGGCGTAGCCATCACAGTTGCAGTCATCATCTTCACCTCCGTCCCCGCTCGCCCACACGTAGATGTTTCCAAGTCCGTTTCGTCCCTTTGGATCAGACAAACAAATTTGAGGACTTGGGACAGTGAGGATTCTAAACCTTTTATAGAATGCTTTCCTAGTTTGTCTTAAATTCTTTTGCCTGGCTATGAGCATGTTCATCGTTAAAATTAAATATTAGATATTTAATCATGACTATAAATTATATGAGTAGTTTATAAATATATACATAAAGTAGAGTCTTGGAAACTTGACACTCGATAACTCGACATTCCGTGTAACTCGACACGCGCAGGTTCACACAGTTGTTGATGCCAGTCATCACAATCCAAGGTCATTCACCTGTATAACCTCTCAGTTTGTTTGTGTAACTTGAGTGGAACAGTCGTGCCATGGTGTGTTTGCAAGTTCTGTGTTTGTTATCCAATTCAGTAACGTGTTATTTGAATCAATACAATATTATGTGTACAGTACTGTACTGAATTTCAGTACTTAACACGTGATATATTGTACTGTATGTAAATTGCTGTTACTGTACCGCATTATACTACAGTACTGTACAACTGTACCTATAGTATTCGATTCTGTATCGTGATTCATCCTTGTTTAATAAACGTGACACAGTAAACATGCATCACATGCAAGTTCATTCGTAAAACTCAACATTTCAATAACTCGAAACTATCTCAGTCCACATAAAGTCAAATTTCCAAGACTCTACTGTACATATAAAATGTAAACACCACAAATAAAAATAAAAAGATAAATACTTTTGTACGGATATGGATGGGCCTAATCATGTGTAGGCTAAACGCAGCAAATTAGTTGAATATATTCTTAGGAAATCTAGTTAGGAAATGATAATAAATTGTTAGGACAAATGTTCATTCCCAGAACTACTTTAAAGTAGTGATAATTATGTACTGTCTCAATATACCCATAATATAGCAAAGCTTGTGGCCACGTAATCTAAATACCGAGTTAATTTAGTTTTGGCTTAAAGGCGGGGTAGAGGTTAGGGTTAGAGTCCCGGATGAGTATAGGGAGGGTGATTTTGCCTAAATTTTCTTATATTAATATATGAGCATAGCTAAAGGGTAGGAAGGTCCAGTGAAAAATAAAGCACATTGGCCAAAAGTGGATACCACGTGTTAAAAGAAAGTGTTTGCATGATACTTAAAGCATAAATTTAAGTTAACATTAACTCTAACTTGTTTATCAAAATTATAGAATAAAAGTAGAAATTACAAACTAGAATTTACTTTAAGAATCTAAAAATAGAAATTTCATCATGATCCACAAGCTTTTAGATGTTCTAACAGAAAATTAACATAACATATGAAGAGACTATAAACTCCAGACTAGACAATTTTTTTTCGCAATGCGTCTTAATACCCGTTAGAGACTAATACATTTGTTTATATTGATATGGTAGGTAGTGTTGAGGATGGAAATGTACAGAACTTTCATGGAAGTAGAATGGAAAACCAATCAGGGAAACATATCGTCAGTTTGATTGCTAACCCACGTGTCCACCTATGCGGGTCTTAAATTTAGTGAGATGTTAATCATTTATATCCGACCCAATATACCCATACCATAGATACTACCCAGAGCGTCTCAAGGGAACTTGCTCATCAACTAAAGCACATTGACCAATAATATTGGTCATCGATAAGGCTCTCTCCAAATGTATGTAAGTGGCTTCTATTAATTAGGTATGATATCAGGATTCATTATTATCTAATTACTTATTACAAAGTATGATGAGGACGAGGGTTTCTCAGAAGAAATGCAACTGTATCAACGTGAATATAGAATATTAAACACAGTAATACACCACATGTGAAAAACTATCTCTTAGGTTTAAACCTCTACATACTTGTTCCTGGTAATATAACATATTAAGTTTGAGAGTTTAGAGGGTGTGACCATAAAGGAGGCTGTAAAATATTGTAAATGTAATATCCATATTAATAAGAATCTATGTATACGCTAACACTCTCATTTAAAGATCAGAAGAGACTGAAAACTATACGAATACTAAAATAATACTTTGTAAAAATGTAATTGTAAGATTAAAAAACCTCAAGTTTTATTCCAATATTTATTTTTCTGTCTAATATAAAATCAAAAATAGGTAGGCCCAGGCAAGCTACATAATACCTATATGTGTATATTTTTAGCATACGTTTCTTAATTATGGCCAAAAAACAATTATTTATAGATTAATTAAAAATACTCCATATTATGTTTGCTTTTAACATCTGTTTAGAATAGTAACAATATACCTTTTGAAATAAATATTTCTCCCAAATATAGATTTATATTGAATATTACAATGTTTTAATTTCAAAATGAATAGAATAGATAAATGTATATCGTATACAAAGTTAATAAATTGCATTATGCTTAAGCTAATGGATATAAAGTTTCTTTCATTACTATAACTGAACATGGGTAAAGTATTTTGTCTGCCTTAGTACTCATCCCCACATACCATTTCTAACAAGACACCCCTCTCTCACAAATATCACCACGGCAATGAAGCGTTAAGAAATAATTATATTTATTCAAGTATTTCAAGTTTAAATACCATTTACTTGGCTCCCAAAAGATTCACAGATTAAATACTCCATATAGGGCAATATAATAAACTTTACTATACGTTTTCATGTCTCGATATTTACCTAGAATTTGTAACTTTTACCATTTGTATTTTTTGGGGGGGAGGGCGGGTATCTATTATAAACTAAGGTAACCTTGTATTAAAATAGTTAGCTCTGGACATTTGCCCCAAAAACTACACTGGGTTTTAAAGCACCCGCTATCGTCGGTTGGATGTTAGTATTTTAGTTCCTTCCGCCACGTCTTACTACCCGCATAAGCTAGCCTGTATTCACACATGTGCTGAAGGAGAGTGGTAAGCCATCCATGAAAATATATTATCGGTACACCAGACTGAAATTCAACACCTGACCTCAAGTTAATATTTAGAGTTTTAATAAATAGGCCGTTTATTTACGCTGAGAGTTAAACTTTGGATTTAAAACAATATTCTATAGTTTACTTGGTATAGAAACAGCCTTACTATTCTTAATTTTTGCCTTCAATTCTTACGCGAACATAATTTTAAACGAATTTAAATTTTCCGTCTTTCACAACCATATTTATAGAGCTTGTAAATTATATTGGTTATTATTATGTTTAAAGTAGATGTATAATTTAATCATATTTAAGACAGTTATAGCATATTATCATTCTTTGACAAAAGTGTGGAGTATGTCAGATATTTAGTTTTTATCTCACCTTTATTATGAATATATAACTATAGATGTTAAATATATACACTGTTTACTATACATTTATAAAACAAATAAATAAGTAGATTTAGATAATACTTAATAATGTGAAAACTGATATAGTATAATTAAAATTACCAATAATAGGAATACAATTAATAATTTGGTATAATCCTACAATACTAAGGTTATATTCGATAGTATATAGATAGCCTATATTGTTAAAATAAGAAGTAAAACTCCATATAGAACTCAAATTCATAAAAATACTATAGATTTACTAATTAGAAAAAAATACCATCCTAAATTTTTAAAAGTGATTTTTTTTAATAATGAATATTATTTTCTTGACGTATTAGTAAAAGTATACGCCTCATAAAAATATGGATATTTAATTATTAAATAATATGAGTTGAGTGGATTAAAAGAAAACGATTTAGCCTACCATTATTTCTAAAACTAAAACTCCAATTAATTTATTAAGATCTGTTGTGAAAAATTAATATTTATATTCTAAAATAAATTATATTTTACCAGTAATCCTTTATAGGTCATGAATATAAGTGAGAACTAAGTGATGCTATATGAGGCTCACCTCATTGACTCCCCGGACTATGGCTCTCATGGTAGCGTTCCTGGGTCCATCCACGGTCTTGCCATCATCAGTGGGGCCCCAAGAGGCGCTGTAGATGTCTATTAGATTCGGTTCATGGCCCATCGAGTTAGCTTCGATAAGGTCCGTCATGTACGGCTGGTCTAACATCCGAATACCTGCGACACAATGAGTCAATGATTCAGTATGAAAAGGCGATAGGGAAATAAACAGATATAGCTCTTATCAAGTTCCATACACAAAGGTATTTTCATCCACTCGCATCCAATATCCGTTTGGAATATACGTAAATTAATAATTATAATATTATAGGAATGAGCAAGGTATTATTTATAATAAAAATAGCCTAATTTTCGTGGAGAAAATATGGAAGAATTTTTAAGAAAAAACATACTTAGTACAACCAAACTGAATTAGAACCCCTACCTACTCGTTGTCGTCAGTCCAATCTATTGCACTCATATTGAAATTTCAAAACACTGAGGGCTCACATTAAAAATATATTTAATGTCACAATTTAAGAAAATAATTTTTTAAATATTTAAGGAAAAAAGGAAAATAAGATTATATAAAATTTTTAGGCTTACTTTAAATTATCTATTTTAGTAGAAATAGGGATAATCCTAAATTCACTAATGGCCTTAATCTATGGGGTGACTTCACTTTCAAAAGTGATTGATTACAAATGCTTACCTATAAGCCAAGATCTTTCAGGTGTTTGTTCCATTTAATAAGAAAATAACTTTTCCCTCACTTAAGTGTGGCAAAACATTGCACATATTTGTCGTGAAAATTTATCATTTATTTATATTACTTTACATTAATAGCTATGTTTGGACTGTTTATAACCACATATTACAACCAATCAGGACTATATGCCTTTGAACTAAGCTAATTTGTTCTGAATGAAGACGTAATGACCTAAAGGAAATGTAGCCACATTTTCATAGAAGAAGAGGGAAACACCGTTATGGAAAAAAAACACTATTTAGTACATCTAGATAAGATTCGAACCTAAATTTCTTCTTAGTATTCACAAATCAGATTATAGTAGATGAGAGTGGCATTTATTGTGCATGCCCCTTGTATGCGGGTCATTCACAAGCTAAATATAATATTGATTAATAATGTACTATTGACTGATCCATCTCAGAATCTACCTTATTGAATATATAGCTATATTATTAAACTTACCATACGATAGTCTATATTTTATTGGGTGTTATTTCTTATAGTAAAAGAATAAACTATATTTTTAAAAATATTATCCAAATGAACTTATTCCAGTGCTCTTCCAATAAGAGAATTGTATGAAAATGGTGGCATAGTTTCCCTTGAACACCATAGTACCTATTTATTTTAATGCTGTAAGTGGCACTAAAAGATCCTTAATGGAATGTTTCAAGACCAGTGAGGGTAATAAAGATAATCTCGCCTCGCTATCGATCACCTGCTATTTTGGAATCGTAGGCGACGCCAACGCCACAGACGCCGTTGTCCCTGGCAGCTGCCACCTCGCCGGCGCAACGCGTCCCGTGGCTGAAACAACAGACGTAATAAACAGTCGGACAAAACGGTGAATGACGTCACCACTATTACCAAGGTTGGATTTAAATCAATGAGAGCTAAATAAACCACCTACTGGAAGGCTGTGACGCGTCGCACATGCTTAGAAGTCTCAAGTTGTTTAAAGTTTTGTTAGAAATTTTAAAATATAGGCTTAAGAACATCACATTTTCACTGTCGTTTTGGACGAGTACAGTAATTTTTAGCTCAGATTAAATTATTAGACGCAAACAAATAAAGTAACTTTTTTATAAAAGATAAAGACTTTGTTCTAATATAATTTAGGGATAGATTTAAAGGTTTTGATGCTTGATAACTGCGATTCCCATAAGAAGTACCTTGATGTAATTAAATTTTAATTTAATCCAAGTGATGCCCTCCAGTGCTTATTGTGTGCATTTATAATCGCATACCAATTTATATATGTATATATATATATATATATATATAAAGAAGTACATGACAATTTCGTATTATAGAGGAACTATATTTTTCCGATTTTTGTATATACTTTATATTAACTGGTATACTCGTTCTTCGCTCGGGGTTGTTATTTTAATTTTATAAAATCCACTAAAGGACAAAGTAATCGAATACTGAACTTGGTTTGAACACAGTAGTTAATATATATTCGTTTAATATGTGTTACAAAACAAGTAGTCAATTCAGAAGTATAATATGAACGTGATCTAAAAGATGACATTTTTTTAAAGATTTAGTTATGAATTTTCTATACACAATATTTTGAACTCTTGCCTGTTGGTGACAATAAAAAAAAGAGTGTGACTCGGCAATAAGAGTTGTTAAAGAGTTAAACAAATTAAAGTTACATAGTAACAGTCTACAGTTTATATAAGAAATTACTCATTTTCCACGTTTCTGGCCTACTCCGAGCTAATATTTTGTATCCGTCAGATTAAATTTTGGTACACCTTTAGTTTTATTTGACTATGCATGATTATTCCAGAGACCAACTTTCTATTTTTCCTAGTTTTGGAGATAATTGTAGCAGTAGTAATGAATTATTAGGAGCAAGGCTAGAAATGTAATATGTAGATGTAAAGACAAATTTACTTTGTGGCATTCTCAAGTTTCCCTGACTTCGTTTTTATGCTAAGCTATTCCCGTTCTATGTTTTATGATTTAGAGCTATCCCCATAGTTCATCATTTTGGTGTGGTTTAAGGGGATGCGAGAAAAGACCAGTGTGTTTGTAGTTTTTATAGTAAGGATTTATTTATTGCCTAGATAAATAAAATATTGCTCCAGTAGACATAGATTTTATTTTTCTTCACGCCATGGTGATATAAACAATTCTTGAATATCTGTAATGAACAGAGTGGCAGTAGATAAGATTTTTTATTAAACGCAGAGAAAAATTTATCATTAAATTTCAGGACACCTTTGACAGATATACAAGAAATGTCGATGTAATCATTAAAAGAAAATTAGACTATGTTTCAACTGGAGAACTATTTGATTTCTATTTTCTTTTACAAAAAAAAAAGTTATGATGTAAAAAACTGCAAACACAATGGCCTTTTCTCTTATCTTCTTCCAATCCAAGAATAAAACTCAAAATAATATATTATAATGTAAGGGTAAAGATAATAAATCCAAGATGCATAGCCCAATATTTCCTCTAAAACGTAAATCTATGACAAATGTTAGTATTTCTCTGGGTTTCAGTGTTAACTGAACTGGGGGTGAAGGAGTTGATGGTGTCAGGCTCATAAAAATATATATTGTAAATAAACACTCATTTTTCACACTTCTAGATTTTATTATTATTAGCACCGCGTCTTACTACCCGCTCGGTTTATACGCATTCTAGATTTTATATGATTAAAATTCAAATATAATAATTAATTGGCACAAGAAGCTAAGCGAACCAAGGTTTTAGGTTCTAAATATAGTTTCCAAACACGTCCACCATGGGCAAGTCATAAACATATTTTATTTTTTCATCTTTTAGACAGGTTGGTCCAATCTGTCTTATCTTTGATTATATTTTATTTAAGATGTATCAAATTCATTTACAACAAAACTCTTTTTTCATTAGTCACAACAATTGTGTGCTCACAAACACATATTTTTTGGGGTCATAATAATAATAATCATCATCTGAAGTTATCTGAATAGTCTAACACACTTATTTGGAGTGAGTTGAATTTCTATTTCCCACTTTAATATACCAACAAATATTATGTTCTCCGAGCTTATTATATTTAACTTTGTGTAAATTGGAATGTGTTTTATCTAATATTTCTTTAAACGATGAGTTTCCTGAATCTTGGCATGTGAGTTAAAGCTCAAGTCATGATAGCTTACAGGCTGCTTTTATTTTTATTTCTTCATCAAGCAATTTAAGGGTTATTTAAAAGCTGTAGTTCATTATAAATTGCACCAATGGCTAAATAGTTTGTTTGATTCATGTAAAATGGTATCAATTTTTTTTAAGTTTACCATACCAAAGCAAAATTGAATAGTTTTTGAAGCTGTCAACTTTAGCACAAAACTATTATCTTATTCCTAAAGCTTAAACCCACCACAATGTTGGTGTAGTGTGCTCTGGTTGTGTGAGATGAGTGCATGATGTCTCACAAAGCTTATTTTGATGCCTTATACCATATACTGAAAATAATATAGTCAAAATAACGTGTTAATGGGAGGAGTAGCAGGGGTTGTGTCAGGGAACTTCCGTTGCCCCGAGGGAAACCAAGACTGACGAAGCTAACGCTTTCATAAAATCATATTTAATATGGACGCATGTTGAAAAGCTCAAGCACTCTGTCAACATGAGAGTGCATTCTAAAGTTGGATCATAAGAAAAAATATTCCAAATTCATATTAAATCCATAAGTGTGGTAGAATGAGACACACATCAAAGTATATTATTCACCCCTAAATAACTTAAAGAAATGACCTTTCCTAATATGCATTCCATTAAGTAATATTTTGTGTTTTTCATTAGTAAAATTTCTTTGAAATCCCAGAGTTAATTTATAAACACTCTGTATGTATACTTGGAGGTCCATCCCTATCTTACCTAGCATTTGTAGACATTATTATGTATGAATATATACACCTAAGTACAGTACATTATATATATATATATATATATAATGCATTTCATATATATATATATATAATGCATTTCATATATATATATAAACCTACATACTTGCACTGTAAGCATATATCTAAACACACATATATAATCTAAAACTCCATGACGTCACTTCACAATCAAGCCATGCCGACCGATTCAATTCCGTTTGTCGGTAAAGATAGTGTCAATTTTTGAACTAGAGGGTGTCATGTGATCTTCCTAACCAGCCCTCTGGCCTTTATTCTTGGTTTTATAAACTGGATCCACTACTTTTTCACTCCAGTAGCTATCTATTTGCTCTCACGAAGCTGAGTTGACGCTGTTCCAGACTCATTGCTTCACAGAAAATCTGGAAGCGCTGGAAATCAAACCCAGGATATTTGTTCTGTAGCCAGGAGCTCTTAGAATTAGACCACATAATTGGTCCTATAGTGTTTGTAAAGAGTTTGAATGTGTTAAAAACTAATGGCACTTCAGAAACTAAGAGAAAACAGATTAATGGCCTTATTTAAATAAGTGTACAAGAGCCTTACATTACTATCTTACTATTTAGAAATACAATGTTGAACAAACCGATGGAAATAATCAAATTCATTACTAATATTCGCCAAGTGTATTTTTGAACATTTCTTTAATATCCAGCCAGACGGCAGAAGATACACATAGCAACACTAAGTTCTACCATGAAAGGCGAAGAAGGCGCAGAGGAAGGAAAGGGGTAGATAGAGGAATAGAAGCAGAGTCAACATCAAAAGGACCACTCCATTAAGAAGATTAATGATCGGAACCCTCGGTTGGCACACATAGGTGCACGTTCGCGAGACAATTGGTTGAATGGGGGAGATACTCACCCATTTATGAGAGCTTTTCCTCGTTCCGGACAGATCTTGGTTTCTGTGCTGCGGTTCTACTCTGTTACACAAGGGTAGATAGGTCACACTGATGGAATGAACACACAGATTGGTGAACATACGTAAGAGAGGGTGGAATATACGAACAGAAGGAGGACAATATAGACAGAGAGAGATGAAGGAAGGGAGTGCGAGTATGAGATTTATGTTTAGTCAGGCGTATTATTACCAGTCCAGGATCTCCGCAATTAATTACACTAGTGTGTTAGAGATGAGGAAGGTAGAATTTATAGGAAATGTACCAGAATGAAACCGGAAAATCAGTACATTTGAAATTCAACGTCCCATCACCGGAAAACCAGACTAGAGACATGTAGTTCAATAACGTGGTTACTTATGTGGATAAGGATAAGTTGTAGAGAGATTTGAAGAAAAAGTTAGTTCAAAGAAGTTAGATGAGACGAGATAAGATACAACTTTATTGATACATTCAACCACCAAGCGCTGCAGTAGATACATGTGTTTTAAAAGAGAGATGTAGTTACTGTAATAGATTGGTTGAAATTAAGTTGATAATGTTTTTGTTGCTAAAGTAATTGAGATAATATCTATTTAGGCTGTCTCTATTTAAACTATTGTAGTAGAAAGCAGTGACAAAAAAAAAATCCATTTGAATATAGTGTGTTTTTGGTAAGAAGAACGGTAGAAGTTGGTTACTAAAGTTACTAAAATAATTTTATTAAATTCATACATCAAGTCATGTTATCTGCAGCTGTCACTTTTGATAGATATTATCAATACTTATAAAATAGCAAAAATAATATAGGTAGTGTTATCAATGTTGACCGCAAACAAATAGGTTTGAATCTACTCTACTGTTCTTCAAACCAAAATCATGGTATAACAGTAATTTTAAAACAAATATTGACAATTTTCATAAGTGGAGGATGCTCTTTCTTACATCTTTATCTTTACTTGAGGATGTAAGTTAATTTACCATTTATTAAAAGGGAAAGTTAGATTTTAAATTGAGAAATATTTTCAGTGGGACCTAGCGCGCCTCAAGTGCGGTACGATACTTGATACAAGACATCTACCTAAACTCAAATGGAACGGGCTATTTCTGAATATGAAACAGGTACATCCTATTTTTGTTTAGGTAGGTGTATTCTTGTATTGAATATAGCACCGCACGTAAGGCGTGCTCAGTTTTACTGTGAAACTGGCCCTCAGTTACACGTGATACGTAAATTAAAGCAACAAACCTCTTTTCAAACTTGTGCATTTATTTTTAAAACAATTTAAAATAAACAAATACTTGCCATTAGAATACATAATTTCTTTAACATCAAGCACAAAACTTTTATTTTTGTTATTTGTTAAAAACACTCATTTAATATTTTTTGTATTATATTTGAAGTTGATAACTTCTTTTGAAATTTATTCCTTAATATTATATTAGAGTTAAAATTTTAAAATACATTTTCTAATTTTATAAGAGACCTGAGGCTTAGTAAAGAGCGTTAAGGTCATTCGAATAACAAAGCCTCTCAGAGAATTACTAGGACCTTGTGAGGTTTGGTAGTTATTTTTACGTACAGTGGCAAGAAAAAGACATGGTGGTTTAGTGGCCGTGATCAGTCTACACATACTGTGCTAGAGTTTATCTTATTTTATTTGTAAACATCTTTAGAAAGAAAGTATACTGCCTCTTCTTTTCATTTACCAAGACTCATATAATGTTCTATTTTAAAATGCTACGCCAGTATATTTTCACCGGCGTGTGTGACTTAGATCTAACTTTGTTCCAGGTAGTAGATACTCCAGTTAGAATTCTGGCCGAGCTCACATGAAATTATCTTACCACTAAAATGTTGTTTTAATAATCTCCAAACCATTACCGATATTCTTCTTATTAGCTAACCATCTTATGCTCAGCCGATAGGGTCATTTATAGCCTTCTTTTTACCTTGTAGTTATTAGTTCGATGCCCATCAGTGTAGTGACATCGATAGAAACGACAAACTATGAACTTTGAAAATAAACCTAGGCTATAAATCGAAATTGAAAAATACATAGGTTTTCTTACTTTAAAATAATCTGCATATGAAGCGTGTTGTAACATATTTATTTTTATAGAAAACTAGGTATATATTATGTGTTTATACAAAAATTTACTCGAATAATTATATACTTTAGTTAGAACCATACGTGAACTACTTGAGGTCTGCAACCCTCTTTATTGTCAACTCTGATACTTTTTCATGTTTCTTCTATAAATATTTGAAGATGTGTTAGTATTTTATATATATTTGTGAGTTTTCCTTTCTTTAAATTTATTTTTGAATTAATCTTGATATAAGATGAATGTTTGTTAATGATTTTGATAACTCATATATGAATTCCTTCATGAACTAAATTGTTATGTATAGCTTAAGATTAAAAAAAAACTCCACAGTGTCAGACCTCAATAAAGTGAGGAGGAGGAAAAAAGAAAGCAGGAACACAAATTTTGTTTCTTGGGAAATGTAGCAGGTAGAAATATTACCCTTTACATCTTACAAGTTACTTGAGTGTGTCATTAGTAGAATAAAAACAAGATATTTCATGAAATAGATAATTCATACATATAATAAAATGTTCATTCACACTTATATTTGAAATCATCACTTCTGTCACATTAACAAAATTAACTAGTAGAGTTAGGCTTAAACACCAAATAAGTACAAAATAATGTCATTGTGTATTACAAAATGAGATAAAATCTAAATACCGAAGCATAGAAATTACATAAATTACTTTTATATGATTACTAATTAGGTAATTCTATCACAATTTAAATTTCTTGTAATTAAACAATATGTGTATATTTTATGTTATAAATATTTCACAATGCCCACGTCAAATGTATGTCTAGCAAGACAAAAATTTCAGACCCATACATTAATTAATTTGCCTTCACAATGGTACGTAAGAGAATAAAATAACAAGTTTGACCGCTTATACCTCGTGAACTAAAATGATTTTAAATCATTGAATTAATATTTATAATTTATAACTATACACTTGTTAAAAATGTGCAATATATTTTTACTGACGTATGACCTTAAGTCTAAATATGCTGACATCATCTGAGAGAAATACCTTTTTTATTATAACCAGCCAGGTCTATTAATTTAATACTAAATTGGGTATGCTTGTCAAAAATGTGGTGGTTGGTTATATAAAAATGCCTTATTGAATTAGCTACCATATAAACACTAATAATTACAATGATAATGATTAAAATTAAATTGTCAGAGTGGTATAAGCGTCAGAATATATAATTGAAGTTTTTATTCTGGAATGTCATGACTTAAGTTTGATTCTTGGCTTTATGCAATGGGTGGGTGTTAATAGTATTGGTACATTTGTTACAAGGACTATTAAATACTTTGCGATATTATAAACCCTTGTAATTAAAAATCCTAGTACTAAAATTATCACTAATATGTTTTTTTAATCTCAATTACAAAGGTAGAAATGTTATTTGATTTAGGGCCTAGTATATTCATTTATGTTATAGACATTCAAAATTCAAATATAGAACCATTACATGTTTTTTCCCTGAAACGATATACTTTCTAATTGAATGAAGGGTAGGACAAATTTGTATAAAGTTTCTCATGCAGTATATAAAAACTTGAAACTAAATTTTCAAATTCTTTTGTTCAGTAAGCTACTCTTAAGTAAGATATTTTAATAAAAATCAACACATCATCTTGTTAATCAAAATAAACATAATTCATACATGAATTTCAACGAAAATATTTTAAGCATTTTTAGAAAATATAAAACTTTTAAAAATTACTAAACCAACCTCAAATAATTTATGTTTGTAAAATTAAAATATATTCTTATTAAAAAAAGTCTAGATACCAATTTTGAACACATTCTTAAAAGCCATTATCAAAATATTTCAAATTTTCTAAAATTTGTCACAAGTAAGCTATTTTTAAATAAATATGTTTTAAAAAAATCAACCAACACAACTATTTATCAAGTAAAGTAGTCTCGACAGACCAATTTTGTACAACAACTAAATATCAATTTTAACAAAATTCATCAAACAATTCCATATTGATGGCCAGGTACAGAAAGATATACAGAATTATAAAATCCAACTTTACGAGTTCGAACACACATACAGCTTAAAAGATTCATTATAATCAGAAAGACCAAAATATGTTCATGAATACACTACTTTCTTTTGATAAGAGAAAGTATAAATAAATGGTACAGTGCACTGCACATACCTTTCTTTCCTTTATAAAAAAATGAGATATTTACTTAAAACTAGAAAGATTTGTTAAACGAAATAGTACATATTGTAGCAGAAACATGATGATAAAAAGAGAATCACTTTCCACCAAAGAGCATGAATGAAATAATACACACTGTTACAAAATATTGAGGAAAAAGTAACACCTTTATGCACCAAAGAGGTGTTCACCCAAGAGTATAACAATCAACTCCCGATTTCCGAGACCTGAATTTTTTTTTAAATTGACGATTTGTTCGGAAAGTAATATAAACTCAGAACCAGCGGATTTGTCCTAAGGTTCATACTGACTGCTCAGTTGATCTTCTAGCACGCTAGGCAGCGTACGAAAGATAAAATGCAGATAAACACATACTCTCTCAGTTCTTAAGTCCTCTTTTATGGAGAGGTTTTTATTTTAATAAAAATAATAATCTTGAATTTCCTCTCGAATCTCTATTTGCTCTGTCTCCTTCAATTGATATTTTTGTTTTATATTGCTTTCAATATCCTTCTTTCGGTCCGGTTTATTTATCTCTCTTTGTTTATATATATATATATATCGCTATACAAATAATACCTATCCAGTATCCATATATATTTCTTTACATGTTTATCTTTGTATATGAGTTCATGTGTTAATGAATACATCTGGAATAATATATAGACCTATGTAATTAATGCATATTTATATGTTAATATAAATATACCAATATTCAGAAATTTCTCACGCTACCATTTGAACCACTCGCACATTATAAGAAGATATAGACTAGTGGTTAGCGCTCCTAGCTTAAAAATCTTGAGTGTTTGTCTATCCAAGGGCTCATCATCCTCTAGTGTGGTTTCTAATCTCCATTGCATAGCTCGCCTTATTAATCCTCTTAAGGTACCTCAATAAAAATGTACATTTAAAACATCGTGGTCATTTAGTTTGGTTTATTAAGCATATGAAGGTCAGGGTTTGAGTCACAACAGGGGGTATTAAGGTATTGGGAGTTTGTTCATCCTAGATGGTGTTCCCCTCTTTATCCACGTAAATGTGGCTATATTTCCTCTAAAATTATAATTTCCTCATCCTTACCCCATTAGTGTAGATAATTGCATACATTCTAGAATATAGGCGGATAGTAATAAACATTGCAAAAAGAAATAGATAGGTCTAAACTCATATTTTTTTATAAAATTTATGAAAAATAAGCAATATAAAAAAATTGTACTTTATTCAATTGTGGATGTAGGTTCATTTACAAAGTGTAAATAGATCTCCTGAATAAAACAAAAAAGTTGGCCACAGTTTGAAAAAAACCCACACGCAGATATTTTATGTGTCTAGAAGGCAGGATAGAATATTCTACAGATCTTTTCCTCTCTTTTAAACTAAATCTAGATTTATCTTTGACCTGTGTGTGTGCGTGCGTATATAAAACATACATTTTGTTGATCCTTTTCCAAATCAACGCCATTATCCCTTATTTCTCTCCCGACTCCACACAATTTTATGGATGACCTTGAACCTTGCATACCCGGGCTTGAGGCACTTCAAAAACCTTCCTTCCCACTTTTCCCTCCCCCGACAAGCCAAACGTTCGTTCAAATCGATTTCACCCGCGCTGAGGTATTTTATCAGTTCTCTTCTTTTCATAAGATACCTCTTCTTCTATTTTTTTTTAAACTTTTTAGCCACACTTTAATTTTCTTTTTTCTTGTTCAACCCCAGGGAATCACAATTCTGAGATAAAAGTAGATGCTGAAACAAAATCTAATGTTTGATGGTATTGGAAAAAATTGACTTCTGTCTTCAGTACTTTTATTTATTTTCCTCTCTTATCCATATCTTTCTGTGAGTATAGTAACTATTAGGTAAAAGGAGATACCCAATTATGGTCAAGGTTTGAATCCTTGCCGAGTTAACTGAGATGTTTCCTAAATGGTTTTACACTCTCCATCCACGTAAATGATAGTACATTTGCTATAACATATATTTTATCTTCCAAATCCCATGAGAGCTATACGAAAATAGCTTGGATGGATAGTATAATATGGGAAAAGTATAAAAAGTTATTTTAAAGAAATATATTTAAAGGTTTTAATGTGTATCCTTATTGTGTATATAAATGACGAGAATCGACCATTTGTATGATGGCATGGTTTAGTATTCAATCTGTTTTTCTTTCTCGTTACGTTATCCAGACACAACGCTCTAGTAATTGTGTGTTTTTATAAGAAACGTATTTTTACCAGTATGAGCCATAGGTATTTAACCACACTAATGGCTTATGGTTAGTATAAGATGAATAAAAAGGGAAAGTACTAATATTATCATATAAATAAAGTGAAAAAATCATTTAAAATATACTCTGTACATCAAACCGAGATTCAAACGCCAGCCTCCCCTTTATTGACAAACCATACTAGACGATCTATAAGTTTAATCCCGGTGACATGGTGGTATAGGGGTGAGGTGTCGGACTTCTGTACTTGGGGTCTGGGGTTCAATCCTCGGTCCCGGCACAGCTTTATCTGGTTACCAAACCCTTCCTTCACCTCTGACAAGATATTTTGTGACTGTGGGGAATTCCAGGCCTCCACCGTGGTTCGGATTCCACGTTAAACTGTAGGTCCTCCATTTCATCTCACAATCACCCTACCATTACACATCAGCGTAAGTGCGTATAGCCCGAACGGGTAATAAGACGTGGTGCTAATAGTAATAATAATAAATTTCTTCCACGTGTTCAATTATGTATGTAATGGAGTTTTTGAAACCCTCATCTATATTAAACTAACTTGACACGGCGTATCCCGAAGTGAAACGTGTTTCACTCATCAATTCCTCCAAACATTAAACATAATAGTGGCTTAGGTCAGAAAGACATTTGGGTTGAAGCTACCAGATGGTGACCTAGTTCATTATCTGCAGGGGATCTAGCTATAGTGTATCTCTCTCCAACCCACCAGAAAGAGTTGGGAAAATCCTTCACCCCATTTCCTCCCGAAACGCTCCCTCGCGCCGTATGTAAACAACGCATGTACCATTAATATGCTAATGCAATTTAGTAAATGAAAGTGCGCGCAAGACTAGAAGTTTGAAACAGAGTGCCCGCCACTTATGACAAGGATAGCACCCGTTGTTTGCTTTGGGTATTTAGTGCGTCTATAAATTTTGTTTGGCCTCATTATCCTCCCCTATCTTCCCTCAAGGTCACACCCAACCCACACCATCTTTAAAACCATATCAGGAACTAGAACTACTGTTTTACATGCACTTGCCTAAATGGTAACTATTTGCATCTCGATCAACATTAAACATGAATTTAGAACACCTCGCCCCTGGGACCTGATTTATATTACCCACGTGGGATTTTCGTCACAGGATGGGTGCGTGGTCTAGATGATGGGATACTTTAGTTTAGTTTACCGATGATGAAGAGGTCAGGGCTCAAATCCCAGCCAGATGTACTGAGGGTGGTTTTTCTTAACGAAAATATGTTAATTGAAACCTGTTTATATGAAATTTTGTCATTGTTTTTGTGGTCCCTTGATCCCTTTGAAGTGGATCCCACATATTTCGATACATTCTGTATATTAATAAAGATGCAAAAGTAAGTTTTGCCACACAGTAGGACAGAACTAGTCTCCAATCAAGAATTTTTTTATAACTATTCAAAAGAAACAATTACAAAATTTGAAATGTATTTAAAGTAAATGTGAGAAAGTTAGACTTTTTTCCCTACATCTTTGTACCCATTCGGACCAGATGCATTAATTAAGCTAATGGGGGAAGAATAAGGCAGATTAAATTTATGTAAAATTTTAAATCATTTATGTGGAGGAGAGTGGGAGACAATCTATTAAAAGCCACCCTCAATACAGTGGACCAAGACTTTATCTACATTCTATTCGTCATCAGCAATCCAGTCCAACATTAGAGACCATGTGCCCACCAATGTGGATTATTTAACTATTTGATATATATATATATATATATATATATATATATATATATATATATAAGAACTAATGTTTAGTAAGCCATTAAGCTATAAGCACCTCTAATGTTAAAACATATGTTGTGGACAAACTTGGAAGTACCATAGTCTTCACTAAGGGATGATCTTGAAACTGATGGAGACGTTCAGAGCTAGTAGGCTATCCAATTTTTATTTTACTTCCATTTCCGTTTCCAGCCTATGACAGTTTTTTTTCTATTCAAGTAATATATTTTACACTACCAGCTTACTAGGTCTGCCTGGTTCATGTGACTTATAATCTATCTTAAGACTAGGACAGGCGCAACATCCAGTCCCCAGCCGTCAATTTATCAATGTAAAAGGGTAAACCCATATTTTCATAACTAATACATTTTTGGCCATGCTGGGAATCGAACCCGGGACCCTTAGCTCAGTAGGCAGACATGCTACTGACTAAACTGAGCTGTCAGACCCTATCCTTGTTCTAAAGTCTAAATAAAGATTATCTTATACATTGGGTATAAAATTCACCTAATCTTAATAACCATCATAAGTATCCATATTTAATTACACTTACTCCTTATAGATGAGTTAGTTAAAACTTAAAATAAATGTACTAGCATTTTTGTGGAGGAATCGTAGGAAATAATTTAAGAAAAATAATCCCCAGTACACCAAAACAAATTATAATAACTTGACGTTGAGTCGACACAGATATGCGTACTTTCTCAGCGTCTTTGGGATTAAATGAAAACAAGAGGACTGATAAGAGTCAGTCTCATGACAACTAACTTTCAAAAACCTATATTCACTTACGGGTATCCTTCTTTATCCTTTCCATTCAGCTATGTAAGTGTGTTTGAGGGAAGGGGGTCTGGTGAGGGAAATGGTGTCAGAGAGGAGAAATAACTTTCCTGTCAGAACTTCAGGACTTGTTGTTTTGATAAAACTAACAACTCAATTAAGGTTTCGAAAATAAAGTTGTATTACACTTCGAATTAATGGTTTGAGTCTCTTTATTTATATCAACAAGATATAATACTCTTCATAAATAATGGTGGAACACGTACGGTGGTAAGCTAAATTATTAAAATAATATTGAGGGAACATTTACATTAGTTCCTTGGTATTGTAAAATACATGTTGCAGTTCTTTGATGTGAAATGTATTACTTATGGAGAAAATAAACGATCAGGCAAATTTTAGTTTAGTAAAATTAATTATATAATTTAAATTAAAATAATTAACAAATGCAAATGAGATTTTTGTTACTAGGATTTGCTCCACATAAATGTGCTAACATTTCTTAGAGAAAGCGCAAATTTAAAATTTAGCAAAAATAGTATATTTAGTAAAAATATTAAATAAACGTGCATATGGTATTGAAAATAAATTCTTATCAATAGTACAAGCCCTCTTTACAAATATAAAACACATCCAATCCTTGTATCTTAGCACACTCTACAAAGGAACTTCACTCTTTAGGCAGGTTCAAATGTAACACCTTCGGTGTTCTTCGATTTAAACAAAACTTATTTATAAAGTTATGGTTTAATGCGATATACTTAGTAATTAGTTTTAAATCTTGATGAGATATATCCTTCAAAATGCTCGTGATTTAACTTATGAGCTATGAGTTAATTATATTACTCACCTTTTTATTTCAAATTACTTGCAAACATGTTATTTCACCTGGTTAATGTGGGAAGTTCTTCTACATTTCCTTGGATTACCTTCTAAGTAAATATTTTGCGGAAAATTTCCCCGCCGATTATACACATCGTTAGTAGTACAAACAGAAAAATCAGTTACCTCTTCTCTCTTTGATTATCAACCAAAAAAACTTGATTTTACTTACAATTTACAAATTAACTAGCGTTAAATTATATTGTATGACTCATCTTTCAATATTTTATTGCTTGAAACCAACCCGAAAAATAACAAAAGAAAGAAAAGCAATAGGTGTGGGCGAAGCTTCAAAATGTTGAAGTTAAAGAGCAAATAAATCATTCGCTTCAATTTCTACACCCACAATAGTCTTTGCCCCATTAAGAAAAAAATTTAAGGAAAAAGAAGAATTAAAAATATTATGACCACTTTTGAAATATATCACTAAATATGATATATTTCAATTTAAAACGGCTACTAAACAGGTCAGCTGGTGATTAAATGGCATTTGATACGTAAGCATGGATATATTCAGATAAAATGTCGGAATAAAAAAATATGGTGTGTTTTGTGTCTTTCTCTGAATCTTTCTCTTTACCAAGATGAAACTAATGGATAATTTAAAATCTATAAGTGAACCGAGCTAATGGATATTAGCTCATACAATCATGTGACATTTTCACCCCTCAAGAGATCTCTGTTTCATGAACTACTAGACTGATTGATCTCCCCTCGACCTAAATGTCTAAATGAGTGTGTTTTAAGGTCATCGCCTATAATCTTAATTTCGTTCAAATGCAGTAATCAAACAAATCAAGAAATTGTAATGTTGGGGCTTCACTCGTTTCATATTGCCTCTTTCTCTTTACTCTAACTGCGCATGCGCTTACCCTCCTTGATGACTGCTCTGAGCTGCGCTGTTGCTGTAAGACGTGATTGGCTGACACTTTGTTCTCCTCTTCCTATTTCCTTCTCAGTCTGGAAGTTGATTTAATATACCACTCGAGCAGAATAAGATACACAACTTGTAGTAATTTACGACTGATTGGGTCTCTAACTGTACCTTCTCTACTGTAGCAGTAAATCTGAATAGGCCCTGGCCGGAATGGAGTCTGGTGGAGTCAACGCAGGGGCTACCCGTAGGTAGTATCCCGCCACGCCTGGATCACCAACACCACCGTAGTCTGTCGCTGGTGCACTAGAAGTGCGTCGCCTGCTCTGCCACTGGGGCTACAATAACGCTGCGCTGTCACAGCCGATTTCTATGTTTGAGTTGGGTTTCGCACGGACTGTTTGCTAGCCGGACTGGCTAATTCCCGTCTACCGTACGGTTTGTACTGTTGCTCGCCGAGTTGTGTATCTTTTGCTATGTAATTCTAAAAGTACAGCGACGATTGATGGGAACGTTATTAAGCATCGGCTCAACTTATTTGGGAGTCGTGAAGAGCTCGTTTCTTTCTAAGTCAATCCCCTGGTAAATTGATGTATATAAGTATTGAACTAATTAGGCTGGTATTACAAGAGTTGTCACAAGAGTCAACTGGGGCATGATAGCTCAATGAGTAGATGTAGTTTCTTGCCGATATAAACTACTTGAGTTGTTTATTGTGCTAAGCGGCTTATCCGCATGAGTTTGAGCTATGTTAGAACTATGTTTATATACAACCATCACTTTGACTATGTGACTAATTAACGTTAGATTGGTTGCTTGGGAATATTTTTTGAACAGCCAAGAAGGGAATGTCTTGAGTCACTAGTGGGGAGTGCTATATGTGTTTTGATGACCTAATTAGGTATCTTGACCCTGGATAGGTATCTTGTATTGTGTTATTATGGGATCCTGTATTTTACTACTTATTATAGGCTCTGACCTCGGGCAACCTTTATATCGTTATTGCAAGTTTATTTGAAGCCATGTAGATGGCCTCCTTATGTCTTATTCTCGTTGTACTTTGACTTGTTGGGTATACCTTGTAGACAAGTTTTGTTCGTGAGTGTGACCACTATAGCTCTTGACTGTAGATATTTTGCCCTAACTGGGACGAATTATCCCCGTTTAAGAGAGACTAGGTTAGCCCCTCCTCATTGTGATTACGATGTTAACTCACTATTAGTTGCCATAGATAGAGCGTTTCATTGCTTGATTGCTAGATTCCTAAGTAGCTAGGCTTCTTAAGAACCTGTGTGAGCACAATTTGATGGGTTAGTGGTCATGTTCTTTGGGGACATTAAACCGAGCGAGCTCTTTCTTAAGGTCAGTTCAAGGAATTTCTTAAAATGTTTATAATATTGACCCGCCACTGTTCACTTTGTTGCAGTGGGCGAGTTGTAAGGATTGTCTTCTCGGAAGCCTTTATAATCCTGGATATTGATCCCAGACAATAATTTGCTTTAGTTAACCCCTATTGGTTCATTTGCCTGTACTCACAAGGCTCACCATACCGGACTTTTGTTTTCAGTTTGTTATGTATTTCTTTATTTACTTGTTGTGATACTACACTCTACAATCACATTATATTTATTACAGAAGACAACGGAAAACAAATGAACTATCCTTAATGTCACATACTGTAATCTGTTATGTGTCTCATTAATAAAACTCTGTATTAATTGTATTTTTTTCTTTATGTGTATGTTACCTTTTCTAAACCTTTAGGGAGGGTACAAAAGTAAAAAAAAAACTTTATCTTTTACTTATGCTTACCTTTCTTATCTCTACCATATAAGTGTGAGTATTCGGATATCCCACAGGGGTAGTAAGACACAATGAATAAAATATACAATAGTGGAATCTAAAAGAACGCTTTTCAAATTTGCACAGAAGAAGAGAGGCAAACAATTTGGGTAAAAGTGTTTCAGTGCACTCCTCCGGGAATCCAGCTCTGATCTACACATCAGTGACGAACAAGTCAAAACGAGACAAGGGTGAGGTATTTTTTTGTATGTGTTTTCATTGGTGAGATTCAAGTTTTATATATTTAATTTTTGTAGCTTTGCAAATGAAATAAATGTCTTTTTTATGTATTATGTTTATAAAAAGTGATTTAGAAAAATAAATACTAATCAAATGCTATTTCAAGAAAAATGGCTTTGTTTGGATATATTATTTATGAACGTTTATTTATGCTATTTAAAAGAATCAAGCAACTTTTTAATTCAATATTATAATGTAATATTTTGTTAAATTTATATAATAGCTTAAAACACTCATAATTTATAGTATCTTTAGAGTCCTATACATTATTATTTTCTAGGAACATGTTTCAATGTAAGCAACAAAACCTGAGTCTTTGCTTCAAAGATATATCACATACCTAATTTTTAAACAATTATATCACTTTAAAGCATGAAAACAAAAAATGTAAGAAAGGAAATAATTTTCCAATAATTATGTTAGCACTAAAAATAATCCCAATGCAATTTTATTTTAATGTAAAATAAAACCTCCATGGTATCACCGCGCGATAAAGCCATACCGACCGAGCGGCCACCACTTGTTGGTGAAGAGAGTGCCAACATTTGAGGATAGAGGGAAGCTGTCATGTGGTTAGCACAACGAATCCTCCGGTTGTTAATCTCTGTTTTACATACCAAAGACACTACTCATTTATTCAATTAGCTTCTCAATGGTCTTTACGAGAATGAGTTGACCCCGTTACAGACTTGAGCCACTACTTCACAGAAAAATCTGGAAGTACTGGGGCTTCGACCCAGAACTTGTGGATCTGTAGTCAGAAACTCTGACCAGAGCAGAGATATATTTAACATAAGGATATAAATAAATAGGGTGGTTAGAAAAATGTATACATATTTTTAAAATGATCAAATTTTAAAATAAAACAAATTGCCCCATCGCCCAACTATTGGGGTGGTGGTATTTGAATCTTTTTCTCTATATAGTTTAAATTTCAAAGTATTTGTCAATTTCAGTTACAAAGATAACAATGGTGTAAACATTTAACAACAATTGTTTTATCATAACTAATCAATAAAAGGAAGTGTTAAGGTTTACAAACAGCATATTGAAGACATCATCTCAACAAGAAAATTTAAGTACTCCTACTATATTTTAAATATTTATATCAGTTTATTATTGATTTGCACTTTATTATTACTAGCTATTATTATTTTATTAAAATGGTCCACTACTTAAATAAATAATTGATTAATTAGCCCCATTTTAGAGCAGATGGAATAAATCTATAAATATTTTTAGTCGAATAATTTTAGCTTTCAGACCAACTTCACAAGAATAATTCGAATTTTAGATTATGTCGAAAACATATTAGACACAAAGTTTCTTATCTGAAAGTCACTCAGTGATGAATACAGTGAAAATGAAGAGTGTACCGATCCAGACATAAAATAATATCAATAGTAATCACATTCTCACTACACCGGAGTTGCACGCTAAACAGCTTGACCACACTGACGGTAACTGTAATTTTTATGAGTAAAGAAGGTATTCCAGAACAACGTTTATAATATTTCAACACACCATAAAATTAAACTAAATCCAAAATAATAAAAATTACTACTCTTAGCCGAAAGTGGTGAAGTGTAACCGTATTTACCACCAAACATGTAGTAAGTAATACATGGTGCTTGAGAAAATAAAAAAAGAAACTACTAGCACTAAAATCAAACTGGGAACAATTTGAATTGATTCAAGATAATTTTAGTCCTGTAGATGTATTTGAAATGTCTTTTGACATTGAGGCTATACGACTAAGAGCAAATTGTTCAAACAATGGTTTTCAGAAAGGTAACACACAATTCAAGGTATCTTCAAATGATCAATATTTTCAGAAATACCTTTGTCGAATGGCTATGGTTGTGTCCAAAGTTTTTGAATATATTAGGCCAATTCTAGTCTAGCGGTTAAATCCGGTGGTTTTGCCGCTAGCTTACGCCCCAAAAATCTTGAATCTACATCTGACTGTCAAAACGAGACTGTTAAACAGCTACCATAACGCTACTGATTCCACACTAGCGGTTTAAATGCCGCGATTGTTGCTTCCACTTGTGCAGAATGGTTTAAATTGGCCAGTGTACAGGCCGGATATATTGCGGGACTCATTTTGTTGGGGGAAACCCGCAAAAAAAAAAACTCGTCAAAAGAGACGAACCGTCTCTCAACTTCAACAGGACAGTTTCATATTATGTTTATGAATCACAGAATGTACCCAGAGTAGTTATTTTTTGTACTATAGAATGTTTGTGGTTTAATTTGAGGAACTACTTGATTTAGTTAATGAAAATGTTGCAAAACGTGACACCATCTTGAGGAAGAGTATTAATTTTTCCTGCTGAAAGACGTGTTGTGACATTGAGGTACAACTGCTTGTTAACGCCTGTAGTAGTTTGACTCGCGTTTCTACCGCTGGGTGGTTTTAACGCCTACAAAGGTAGCGGTCAAAACGCTGGTCTGGACGAAAACTTATTTTCTAACTTGATAATAAGAGTTTCATTCAAAGGCGCGGCTGCTAGCGCTTTAACCGCTAGTGAAGAATAGGCCTTAGGAAACTTCAAATAATACACATATTGAAATGGTCTTAAAAGTAATGCCAAGAAATACTATCGATTACATTTTGAATTATTTACAAATTTGTGATCGCTCTGGTGAAATAAAATAAAATGATAAACTATTACAAAATCTGGAGGGCCAATTTTATTATTTAAAATATAAGCCTAAGACACATTTGGTATTGTGTGTGAAAGGGTTGTACTAGAAAAGCCCATCACTTAACATTTCTCACATTCATCAACAAAACAATGTTAAGAAAAACAAAAATATACAATAGAGTACATATAATCAAATATTAATGATAAAATATCTTTGATTTCAAGGAATAGTCAACATAATAAAAAGAGCACAAGCCAAACATATAATATAGGTCACTGTAAATCGAAGTAAATAATTTACAGTGATAATTTCACAAATTTATGAAAGTTAAAAGGTGGGTAATATACGCAAACAAGAAATGGCCACGTGTGTTACTTCAAAATAAAAATGTATCAATGAGGAAGCAATGAATGAATATCACGAGCTCAAATGGTGCTAAGCCACACATTCATAGAAAACCAATTCGTTTTGTTTACAAAGTGTATTTTTAATCGACTTGATAATTTGGATCAAAGTCCATGAACTAAGGTTTAACAACCTGAATAGATAGTTGGAGAATCTGTTGCTATTGATTGGTGGACAAACCTCCATTGGGACAGTACAATATAGTTGTTAGTTATTCATTCACCCCTACCTAATTTAAATAAACATTTAATATGTTTATTTTAATGTATATTTTGTAATGGAACATGCGTCAAATTTTTTCCCTGAACCACAAAGAAGACTACCACCAACTACTTCAACTAATAGCAACGATCAACAAATACACATCAGTTGTTAACGTTACCTCTCTTGGTATTGTACTGATTGCTAGAAGATACAAGTGGGCCAACCTTACTCAATTACTTTCCGAGTATCGGTCTGGCAAAAGAGGATGGATGGTAAATTCGTCTTTAAGTGGTGACGTGTTTAAACCAAGCAGTATATATATATATATATGTGTGTGTGTGGATTTTATTATTTAATATAAATATTATATTAGGCATTTTACTGCAATTGAAAAGATTTACTTCATACAAACAATTTATAAATACTATATCATCTCTCATCATTCCACCAGAGGGAATGTCGATTTCTTAACTGTTCCTTTCTTTCTCGAGCAAAGATAAAGGATAAACAAACAAAGGATGAAGAAACGTATTTTGTTGTTAAATTGAAAATGGGCTAAGTTTTTCTGTTCATGTGATACAAGAACATTTCAAATTTTGACAACTATTGTAATATGAAGTATTTACAAAAGTTCTGCGAGAGTTTTTATTTAAACTATAAATATTTGTCACATTTCGACAATAGCTTACCAATCCTAAAAATTAAAGTGAATTGAGCATATTTTTTCTGTTATTTTCAACCAGATCTGAAAATGGGTGAGATAATAAATTTTCATCAACAAACATCCAAGTTGTCTTTCTTTTCCTGATCTCAACTAATATTTACAAACATAGTTTGAACTTAGGGCTTCAAGTATAATTTATTTACATGAGTACCAGATATTGTATGGTTATGAAAACATTTAATTTGGTTCTCTTGCCACTATGCAGTTGTAAGTGAAAAAATAAGGATTACCAAAATCAACAATAAATCATTCAAATCTCTTTACAAAATATTGAACTTTCACTATGATTTTCTTTCACTAATACTTTATACTTGTGTTAAACATTATTAATTTCATCATTGTTTTAGCCTCTATCTACAGTAGCCCCACGGCTTCTTTGGTGCTGACTGACAGCTTACAGATGACTTCTGACAGTCAATATTTAGGTATATACATAAATTTAACCGTCAGAAGTGACAGCTGCTAAACACATGTTTTTGCATATCATCTGGTTCGGCGTAGGGATACGTAATTTGGTCTGGTAACTTTTCAAAACTGTCAGTCAGCACCAAAGAAGCCATAGGGCTACTGTAGCTCAGACACCTATAGGTTAGGAAGAACATGACACATGTCAAACATATTTAATATAATATATGTAAAACACAAAGTTTTTAATTATTATTTTTTCACACATTAGTGTACTGTAGACCACATGGTAAAAACATTGATTCACATTTTCTGGTTCCCAAAAAATGAATATTGCTCTCCTTGTGCTATTATTCCAAATTTACCTTTATTCATCAATCCGCAGTATGCTGAGTGGAGGATACATGTAAGAAATGGGTATTTTGGTAGTCAATTTCCACAATCTCTTTTAATGGGCTCTAGCCTAGGTCCAGTGGTCTCGGTTTTTTCTAAGGGTATTACTCGTGTTACTGCTTATTGACTGACTAACCAGGCAAATATTAGTTAGAGTTGAGTGTTTTGTTATAAGTTTGTTTCACAGACTGCACAGCGCATGGTGTTTTATGGCTCCTTCCAGTGGCAGCAAGAGGTAGAAATTTTGGGGGAATTGTTTATGTATGGGATATATTTTTTTGTTTATATTACTTATATGGTAAGGGCTATTTTATCTGTGGAGAACACTGGTTGCTTGTAATACATATGACAATTTCTTCAATCCTGCTAGTCTTCTAAGGGAATTATAAAGGGTCACTAGTTCAACGGCACTATTCGCTCAAATAAAATTGAGAAAACACACCTTGAAGAGTCCTTCCCGTTAATGAAACAAGAGAGAGTATCTTACTCCCATGTGACAGAAACCACAAGTAAAAAAAAAATTGATTGAACACCATGAATCTTAAAGGATCTAAGCCTATGGGTAAATCAGGGGGATGCAAACATATAAAAATAAGCTAATCCAAATTTTCAGCATGTTTGTACTAATAACTATATTGCTACAGGGGAAGAGTAGACCAACTTGACCAAAATATTTCGTCTTATAGAGTGAAATTGCTTACGAAGAAATGGTATTGACAGATGTTCATATTTCCCCTCCATACTTCTGTAAACAGCTTATAGAAGCAATATTTTTTGATACTCAAAGAAGAATATTAAATGGATTTACTAGCTTTGTAACACAATATTTTAACTTTGATAGCAAAATAAATATATTTAATACCTACAACAAAAAATATTAATTGATTATATAGTGAATTATTTATACTAAACCGCTAATAAATTTAATTTCTTAACGTTTCATTTATTTATTTCTAACAATCCCAGATATCCTGACAAACAGTGTTAAAATTAAACACTACAAAATGTGTGTGCAGTTGAACAGGGCA
Organism: Timema douglasi; assembly: GCA_901482245.1. Taxonomy (NCBI): domain Eukaryota; kingdom Metazoa; phylum Arthropoda; class Insecta; order Phasmatodea; family Timematidae; genus Timema; species Timema douglasi. The sequence goes on along the minus strand of CABEEJ010000254.1, from coordinate 312,259 downwards.
GTCACACTCGACTCTCGGCTAAATTGCAGGAGACACGATATTCAACCATTGAGTAGTCGGTTGCACACATCAACATACCCCGATGTAGGAATTTCATCATTCTTTGGAAATTCCTTTATCAAAGGATACGGCTAAACAATAGGCTAAGGCTATTTTTAGCATCGTGATCCTTTAAGTCAAGCTTCCTTAAAATGTACAGAAAAATGTATATTGTAACACTATGGAATCAATCACCCCTCTTTGGGCGTCGATTGAAACACTACGTATTAATTCCCTGATAAAATAATGCTGTGATTATGTATAGGTTGTTTATAGCTCCGTGATCGAGCTCCTATCATCACTGTACGGAAAATGATACCGTTTAACCAGCTGTCTATAGCTCCGTGTTCGAGCACTAATTAAATCGGTATATTAATAAAATTGAAGAAAGAGAACTGTTTATGGCTGTTTATTCACACACGGTTTATTTACATAACACCTGTTCATTAATTATACATATTCCAATTAAATGTTTTATATCACTGCACACTTGTGATATTATTGTAAGTTATTTTTATACTGTGTTAGACTGACTGCCAGTGTATGGCTGTGACTGATTTGTGCGTGGGCGGGATGTACCTTAAACATACGCACAACGGTTTATATATGACATACCCCTTGCATGTTTCTCCCCTCGCCAAGAGTGTAAAATCTAACTAATAGAAAGAGTCCTTGCGACAGGTGTTGTGAAGGCTAGCTTCTTATTGGTATAGAGAATTGGCGTCTTTTTTCAAAATGCTCCGTATTTGTTCCTTTTAACAGGAAACAACGCAGTTGTTCTTTTAACAGAAAATATGGTATAAAAATATATTTTAAAGGTGAAATCCTTTACCCGTTATTTCTGAGAAGCGCGTGTTTCTTCATGGATGAATCTTAAAAGGATACTCTACCTATATTACTTTAAATAAAAATTACCTTCATCCATGACTTTTTACATAATTTAGAGTTAATTAGACCAATATCATTACAATATGTTATATCTTTTGCTCTATACATTTTGTGAACCCATCTGATAAAGTACAGAATTAAAGTAACTTCAGAAGCATCACTTTTATTTTTCAAAAAAACCTCTCTTGTGATGACAGACGACTGGATGTGCTCATAATATGATATTGAAGGCCAGGACACTATTTCTATACGGGGAATATCATATTAATACATAAGGAAACGGAATGTTGGATGCCATATATATTGTTAGAAAATATTTTCACTAAATTAATGCTTGCGAAATATATTACTCTAGTTTGGATTATTAATTGTGATAAGCGTTGGATCGTAAATCCCCAAAATATTTTTATTGTGTTTTACAAAAATGTTAAATGTTTTCTTTTAAAAATTAGCTCAAAATTTAAAAAAAATGCATTAATAGACCGGTATCGTCTATGTCGTCGTTACGGGGCATGCTATAATTTCTATTTGGTGCTATGTAACAAAAAATATCACATTATTTCCATTAGAATTCATTTGAATATATTTTTTTAAATGTTCCTGGAATAAATGAGTAAAAATAAAAAGGGGTTCATAAGATTAATATTCTTCTTTGCTCAAAGTTAAGGAAATATTTTAGTCAATAGCTCACTAATTGATATTTTTGTGAAAAATGTTTGGGAGGGAGAATTAAAATAAATGGTACGGAACTCCGCACGGAATTTCTCGCTCTATTGTTTAAAAATGTATATATTTACTCAAAACTCGTAATACATGTGAAACGAAAATATATACACTAGCAAACCCAAGCATAGATTGCACTAAACTTACATCATACATTTTTTTGAGTATCGATTTTAAATTTTATAGTTTTATGTTTAAAGAATGTTCTCATATGTATGTTTGAACCAATAAAATTGGCCGGTTTTGGGTCCACAAGAGCCAACATTTCATATTAAAATTTCGACATTTGGCTAAAATTTTAATATTTTATTAGTTATTTCACAACTTAAATCATCGCATTGTTATTATATTCTTCATTTATAAATTTTGACCAATAAAAAATTAAAATATTGACTATTAAGTCTAAAATGAAGGAAATAGATCATTGTTGTACAAACATTTCTCCTAAGAGGTTAAAGAAAAAATAACAAACTTTTTGAGAGACTTAATTATATTTAATTACTCTATGGTATTACAGAATTATTGCACTAAGACTTAAGTTGTCTCTCTTTACAACTAAAGCTCACAAAATTGTATTAATATATTTGCCAATATCCCAGAAACTGTTGGTTTTATAAAAATTATATTTCATATAAAAGTTTTTTTATTTTAAATAGTACTACAATTTTTCAATGATAGGTTATTTAGTATCTCAAATAGTTGCGAAGATACGGAAAATTCCGCTTATGTAAATTACCCTAAAATTAATTTTCATAGGAAAATGTAAATATCCATTTTATTTATAATCTTAATCAACACCTAGATAAGAATTTTAATCAAAATCATTAGCACCGTAGCACCGATCTTGAGAAAATTGATCTTTTCCCTTTGTATTAATATACTATTAATTTTAGGGATAAACAGATACACAGACATGCGTCATTGAAAAAACCACTTTTTATTGTTCGAGGGGTAATGAGACGTCAAAATCCATCAACATTTCGGGATGGATTTTTTTTAAGGTAACAATACTTTACCTTTAGTTTTAGAAAAGTTAAAATGTGTGTATATATATATATAATTGCGTATAGTTTGAAAATTATTGGTTTTATAAATATATGGTTCAAATAAAATATTTGTATTATAAATATACCTACATATTTGTAATGACAATTAATTTCATATCTCAAAGAGCTACGGGGATATGATAAATAATTATAATATACGTATCAGACCGGAACTCTTAAAAGTCATTTTGCCGAAATATTGAGAGTATCCACTTCGTTTGTAATATTTATATATGTTCATAAATGAAATTGAATCAAAATTGTTAGAGCCAATTTTGAGTAAATCAATTTTTTCTCTTTTTGCCCTTCAGTAAACTACCCTTAATTTTAGGGTTAGTTATTAAATTCCAAAAACACCTCTGGGAAACCCTATGAAAACCCTAGATACTAAGTTTTATCCCAATCGGTGATTTAGTTAGGCTGTAGTTCGAAGTACAGACAGACAGACGGAAATTCAAAAACAACTTTTTTGGATTCGGGGGGGTCATGAAAAGTCGACATTCATCAAAATCTCATTTCTGATTTTTTTTGACGATCACAATACGCTTTCTACCTGTTAGATATCAAGAAATAAAAAAATTCAATTAAGAAATTAATTATAAGGATATAAAAAGTATGTAAAGCACTCGCTTTTGATGGTTCCTTAATCCAATATATATGCAAAATATACTGTGATTAATTGAATCTTAAAATTTATATTAAATGCATATAATAAAACTCAATATTATATTAAAACATGAATCATTAAATCAATTTAAAAACACTAAGGGCTTTCACTAAATATAATATTTTCACCATTACCATCACTTCTAATGATTTTTAAAAATATGGCATATGGGTTTTAAATATAATAGAACAATAATAAGAAAAATAAAATTCAATTTTAGGTTAATTTAAGTTGGACAAGCTGTACTAGAATAACAGGAGAAAAAAACATAAATATATAATATATATGCACAGTGTTTAAATGATATTTATAAAAGATTTGGTAATAATAATAAATTATGGTACATAATAATTATGAATATGTTGAAATTGTAACAAACATCTAAAAATTAGGTACTGTTACTATGCTTAACTGTGCAACTCTTGGAGCCAGAAATCAAGGAAGAGCTAATAAATAAATTCCATTTTTACTTTTCATATTCAATCATTTTTATGTCGTTTCTCAAGAGTAATACATTAAACTTTCAATATATGCATAGTCACATCATCTTTTGACTCTTTAAATTTAGTTTTAAGTGTAATTGACTCAAATGTCTATATTAAAATGTACCTAATTTTTATATGTTTGTTACAATTTCAACATATTCGTAATTAAAATGTATCATAACTTGTAATTGTTACTACCAAAAGCTTTATAAATATCATTGTGTATATATTATATCTATATTACATATTTATGTTTCTTTCACGTCAATCTAGTACAACTTGTCCAACTTAAGTTAATCTAAAATTGAATTTTATTTTTCTTAATATTCTTAAACGTTCCTTACTAAGCATTTCAAATGCTTTTCAAAAATTATAAAACAAGTTTTTATAACTTTACATTTAACCCGAACGGGTAGTAAGATGCGGTGCTAACAATAATAATAACTTTACATTAAACTGTATTTTAATAAATTTAGAATAATACTGGGTAAAGGACGAGGACTCTTAAAATTACCTAAATATTATTCATAGTAAAATAGGTGTGAGTTGGGTTTCAACTATATTTGGTGGGCGCCACTTTTAGGAATTACACTTAGAAGAAACCTTTTCCTTGGCTGACTCTATGGTGGCACGATGACCTTTAAAACTATAGATCACTGTGTGTTTTCGAGAACGCTTTCTAGAGTCTACACGCTATATTAATGTATTTGTTATAAGTACACTACTTACAACAATGGTACTACCGAAAACCCTACAATAATCGGAGAAAATACATATAATATAACGTTGAACAAACTAAATAAAAGTAATCACTTAATTAATTGTAATATTTTACACTAAAAAAACCTATTTATAATTGCTGTGGACTATTATTAATATTGTTTTAATGTTTCCACATCCCAATCCTACCTACGGACGTCCTTTTCTAATCAAAATTCTAATCTGAAAATTAAAATAAAATAAATTAATATTTTATTATATCTAATTTTGGACAAAATAAATAATCAATAAAAACAAAAATCTCATAAAATAGTTAATTTTGGGAGTTTAAAAAAATATAATACCATATTGTAAAGATGTAAATATATAAACATATATAATATTATTTAAGTTTCGAGTAAAACAAACAAAAGTAATTTAGTATTGTTGACAAAAATAATGGTTTTATTAATATTTTAAAATAAAATAAATTATTAATTGATGATCTGGAATATATAAGGTAAAATATTTTTTTCTGAAGATTCTAAATAAATGCTGGATGAGTGATGAATGAAAAACAAAAAGAATGTATATATATATATATATAAATAGTTATATATATTAAATAGTTTTATATATATAATTAGTTTTATATATATATTTAGTTTTAAATATATAAATAGTTTTATATATATAAATAGTTTTATATATATAAATAGTTATATACATAAATAGTTATATATAAATAGTTATATATATATAGTTTTATATATATAAATAGTTATATATACAAATAGTTTTTTATATATATAAATAGTTTTATATCTATTTAAAAATACTTATATATAAAAAACTATTTATAGTTGAAGATTTGGCTGGACCTCACCAAGATAATATGTTCTTGTTGAAAACAGCAAAAATGTAGGAAATTTGTTTCCTCTTCTGAATTTTACATACTCCACAAATACTGGAAACAAATAGTCTCTAGTTCTTAACCAGACACTCAGCTGTCTATTGATGCACTTATATCCTACCTTTTTAACAGGGTTTGTACTTTTAAAACAGATTTTAGTGCGGAACAAAATATATTATGTTCCATATTTTAAAGAAGCTGAAAAATAACAGCCTAATCGTCTTCAATCAATGTTTCAAGTATATTATTCTAGAAACAAATTTAAAATAAGTTCTTTTCTTCAAGTCCAAGGAGACTATTCTTACAACATGACAAAGGTAAAAGGTTTGACCATGAACTAGGAATAAATAAATATACCTTAATATTTAATGTAATATAAAAAGTTGAAAAAATTTATAAAATAATATCAAACATGTTTAAGAAAGAGCTAAAAACCTTCACTTTCATATGTCAGAATCTAAACTTGCGCTAGATGTATTTACTTCAAAACTAGCGAATGAAACCTGATATTGACTTGTTACTAGTCCAGATAATTCCACGAGACGAGTACTAATGGCCAAGGCCAACCACGAAAATAAACAAGAAAAAGTCAATATATTCATTAGAAGGACATAAATTGTATTGTAACATGCACAAGAACATAGCGTGTTTAGCTGCGGACAAAATTGAAACATATTTTAACTCACAAAAAAAAAATATATATATATATATCAGATAAGAAAACGTAAAATTAATATAGGGTGGCAGATAACATCAAAGTATTTAGTTTACTATCTCAAGATACTATAAATTAATATTTGAATAAAAATTAAACATAACCTTTCTTCTTTTACACTCAAACTATTTTGCCGATTCTAAATTTATTTTACAATGTTATATTTATTTAAAAGAATAACATTATTGGCTAAATCATTTATCAAAGGCAATATTTGTGAATTTAACACAAAACTCAATTCAAGAGTACCTACCTACACTCAACGTATATAATTAGATAGTATGCTGATGTATGCTATGTGATTAGGAATTTATAATTTAGTAAATTATTAAATTTTACATATACATAATTTATGTAAATTTTTTAATTTGGTCAGTTATTGAAGGTTTCTTGAAACTACTTGTATTGTTCGACTCGGTGAGTAAATAAAACCACTTTTAGCTTTTCAGGTTCCCATTTTAATTCAAAAATTTATTTTTGTGTTCATATAATATATTTTATTTTAGTCTACTTATTTTATTTGAAAAAGGGGGATATCATACAAAACCTTGAACTCATTTATAAATCAATATAATCTGTGTATTTATAAATAAAAATAATATTTGTGTGCTCTGAATAGCTCCTTTTATTTCAAAGGTGGTAGTAAATTTTTATTTTATTTTTATCTCACATAATATTAGTGGGAATATCAAAAAAGCATTCTTGCATTTTGTAATAATTTTGTATGTTTACCATTACGTTAAAAATAATAGTGTGTGGTCAAAGTTTTACAAAATTGTGACACTATTACCTAAACCGGTCTTTGCACAAGGGCAAATATATATTTTACTAAGGTGAGCCCGCTTATTCAATGCGTAAAATTATACTTACCTGAAAAAAACAGTTGATGTAGAGAACAATGTGTTAAAAACAACGTTGTTTATAAATAAGTTCTCTAATTTATTCATATGAAGAAAAAGCTAATTAAAATATAAACTAAGTAACCTAATAATTAAACTTCTTCATTAAAGCAGGCCTATATAATTTGTTATGAAATATAGAATTTAAAAATTATGTTATCTTAATGCTGTACATATTTTTATTTAAAAAAAATACTATTTGGTTTAATAAATAAGTTTACGTTCAATTTAAAAATTCATGTTTTAAAAGAAGGCAAATTATTCGGAAGGGACAAATAGTATATAATATTTTGTGATAAACACTGAATATTCAGGGTCAGATTTAGGGTTAGTCACAAGAGACACGGATATAAAGGCATGCGATTTTAGAAGGCCATTTTTATTTAAGATGTAGATAATATAATATTTATAACTTGAATTATGTAAACCACCAACAACTTTGGGGGTACAAAGTTGATGATAAATTTGATGTGGGCTTACGCGAACAAAAAAAAAAGGCTTAGTATTATTAACTTAGACCATGTGACCACTGAAGCGGTGAACTGACGCAAAAATATGGCTCGTAAAGGGGTATCCCCCTCCCACAGTATAAATGATAGTTAAAATGCTGCCCTTGCCTAACCTTAGTTGTGAGAGCGTAGTATTTATTCTGAGCAGTGTAGCGCATCACTTAGTGGTAACATTTGAACAGGGATGGCCGAGTGCTCAGTAAACAAGACCCGCTACATCTGAGAAACCACGATTGCGTCTGCCCGCATCCTTTCTGTGCAAATACGACCGACGGACGGAAGAGAGGGACTGTAGGAGAGAACAAAGGAACGAGGATATGGAAGTATCGACGCGTTAGGGAGCAAAGAGGGTGTTTTTTTACATTCAGTTTCCCTAAAGGAGATTTTACGACCAAATACAAGTTTGTATATCTAAACGACTTATAAACTTAAAACTATTTAAATGTATGGCACCACACAAAATTGTCAGGTATTTTAGGATTTGATTAACAGACCAACCCGGTAAAAAAAAAGAAACAATTAACTCCCATGTCACTGGTAAAAATTGATGGTCCTTGAGGAAGAATAAATTCTTAAAAAAAAAATAATAATATATGAATATATCTTTACTATTATGACAGGCTTCTCGATGTCATAAGTCATTAATTTGTTGAGATCTCTAAAAATTATCTTGAGTTTTTAATTTTCACAATAATCACAACATGTCTCGTCTTTCAATGGCCTTTATTATAAACGTGAATGCTAACAGCCAGTTTAATTTTTTCTTTTCTTATTGTTGTACCATTTCTGCTAAAGTACATAGTCATTAGTCAGTATTCAGAACTTTCTGTTAATGAATACGTTTGTATTAACTTCTTACAATTAATTACCTCATTGAGTGCGTTTTGTGTCTGTTAGTCGACTTCTTCAAGGTCAACTGTCTACCCCTAGAGTTGAATCTATATTTGAGTATTACAGGCATTGAGGACATGCCATGCATTCTTTGTTCATTATAAATATACTAGTTTTAAGTCCTGTCTGCGAGAGGTTGATTATAATACTAACAAACTTAATAAAACCTAAGCTTCTATTGATAGACGCATGGAAGATCGTGCTCTTTTTATGCTTGTTCAAAGTAACCTTAAAGTAATTTTTAAGGAAACATGAGAGTTTATATTTTGTTTGAAAATCCGGCTCCGTTAGGCTCTATCCCAAGGTATATATTTTAAATGCGCAGAGTTTCAGCCTTTTAGGTCATAGACGCTTCTTTAGGGTGCGGAAATACAAACATATACACACATTATGAAATTATGGAGATTGTTGTAATTCTTTGGAAGTAAAACTCCCAACCTTTATGGAACGTTAAATTTTAGCTATTAAAAATCTCTATTGGTGCTATGATTCAGGTTTTATTAAGTTAAAATTACAGATAATGAACACAACTCCTATAGTATTAAAGAGATTGAGGTTCTAAACAATCGTCTTTTTAATTTATTGAATATAAATATGAAAGTATTTACTTAAAATCACAAGTGTATGTGGTCGGCAAAATAATTTAGGTAGAATTATGTAATTTGATAAACATATAATTTTATTTTATTTTAGATAAAAATTAAAAAACAAAATTTAAAAAAATTAACATAATATAAAAATATTTTTAATAAAAAAAATTGTACTCTTTGTTTACAATACCACACAATAAAAAACAGAAAAGTCAATATTAAATGCTGTCAACATTTTGTTACGTAATGTTTCGTGTACGCTGGTATAGTCGGAATTATTTTCCCTTATTTAAATTCTGGCATGAAACTTAAATAATCATTCGTTATGTTTTTCACATCGCATTTGATGGGCCTTCTAAAATCGTATAGTTTCTGTCCAGACCATCACCCCCATAAGCCAAAATCAGAATATGTATAGAAGGTTTGTGGTATAGCGACTTTTTTTGTTTCAGCTCAAGATGTGAACATAATCCATTTCAGGTGAGATCGGGAACGATAAATTTCAGATCCCTATGAGTGGATATTTAAATTATTATATATATTTTTTATGTATTTATATTAATTTTCATGTAGTGAGAAAATCTTCAACTAAATTGAAGTTGGATCCATATTTTTTTAATCATAGTAGGATTTTGTCAGAATCAGAATTCATGAAGTTATTTATCATACATAATAAAATCCTGTTTTAGGATATATTTGCTTCCTGATTAGTTTTGAGAGCAAGCTTTCTTCAATTTCCATCTTTACTCTCGCATATGCGTATAACCTGAACAGGAAGTAACATGCGGTGCTAATAATAAGCACTTTTTCATATCAAGAGACAGTATTGTAATCGTGAAAGCATTCGACCTCTAGATTATGATGATACGACATGACTGTCGTGTAAGATAAAGCGTGCTGCAGTAGCGGTTCCCAAGGTGGCAGTGACAGTGTCAACATACAAAGGCTGTTCTGATGTTTGAAACGATTTTCTGTGTTTAAAGAGGTAAATATTGTTCTTTTAGACCCTCTTTATATAATTTAAATAATATAAGGGAATATTGAATTATACTTATATTGATATAACTAGATACTGTAAAAATAAAAATAAACCAACAAAATATTTACTATCCAACGGTCTCATTAAAATTTAGAGAAAACAAGTTTAGTTTATTAAATATTAAAAAATATAGGTAAGCGCTTAAAGTAATTATCAAAATATCTGCTGACTCCAACAAATTAATGTTAACACTTAGCGATGATACTTAAATAATTATCGAATCATTAACTTTGATATTGACTGAGAAAAGTATGAGATTTTACATTTATGGTCATTTATCAATTCATATAATTTGTATACTTTTCTAAAAATTACAGAAGTTCTGTCTCAACTCTCGGATCTGGAATGATAAATATTTTCCTTGGGATTACAGCACACCCAAGTGTGTGCGTAAAAATCTGTCAAAATTAAATACCTTAAAAACATTGGCCTACTTTGAACCCACTTTTCAAAAGCAGTAATTCTCTTTAATAATTATCTATCAGAATATCCTAATATTGTATGTGAGCTTTTGAACACCAAAAGTGTTAGTTCAATAATATTTTACAAATTTTTGGACACAATTTAACGGACAAATGTGGGCCACAAAGCCAAAAATTATTAGAAATAGGTTGCCTACATTATTATAAAGCCAATTTTCATTTAGGGCAACCAAAACCTTTATTCATTCCCTTAAGTTATATATGTATCTTAAAGGTGTTTAGAATAAAAAGGAGAAATTCTCAAGATGTATTATAAGTATTCGGCCTTCGTAATGTTGTTTCTTCATGACATCATCCTACGTATGTAAAGAGTTTATTATTGATAAGAAAACACAATCAAGAGATATATTTTGATAATTATTAAAATTTCAGCTTTTTTTGTTTTAAAATCTATGAGTGTTAAAACTAGTTTAAATATTTAATTATTTATATGAGTGCTATAAATTGATTTGTGATACTTTACAAGTGATATAATTCATTACCCTTATTTTACGAATTGGGGACATAGATTTATACCAATGAATATTAAATCCACTCTTATCCAATCCCTTATCCAATCCCTTATCCTCCCGCTTTTCGACTATTGTGATGTAGTTTATAATGCCCTGACAGCTGACCTTGCGGAAAGACTACAAAGACTCCAGAACACATGTGTTAGATTTATATTCGACCTCCGGTCACGTGATCATATTTCCCCATACTATAAGAAGTTAACTTGGCTAAGACTTAAAGAAAGACGAACTCTACACTCGATGAAACTCATAAAGAAACTATTGACTTCCAACTACCCACAATACCTTTCTTCACGTATTCGCTCACTCAACCTTAATAATAATTTCAACACTCGATCACAAGAAAACTCAATTTTATTCATTCCTCTTCATAATTCCAATCATTACTCAAATTCTTTCACGGTTTCAGCTTCTCGTTCATGGAATACCCTGACCAACGATGTAAAGAAATTAGAATTTAATGGTTTCAAGAGAAAAGTCACAAATAAGCTGCGTGTGTAAGCTCATTCGTGAGATTGAGAGGGGTGAGACGTAATCGCACCTTTGTGCATGTGCGTGTGTGTGTGTGTGTGTGTGTGTGCGTGCTAGCGTGGTACGTAATCCTTGTGTATTTTAGCTCTAGTTTTTTATTTTTATTTAAATACTTTTGTGTGTTTTTATATATATTATTTTGTTAAATTTCAGTTTAATTGTATTGGTTAAGTGTAAGAAAAGGCAGTAGCCTTAACTTCGCCATTAAAGTCGATTATTATTATTATTATTATTATTATTAGATCAGCCAACGGGCCGAAATTTTTATATATCAATTATATTATATTTCATAAATGCGTGTGGACATACTTGATTTGACCAAATTAATATATCTTATATTTCAAGATCTATGGGCATAATGTATTATTTAAGTCAAGTATTAAGCTACTTATTTCACCTGAAGCACCAGATAATTAATTAGAGTCCACGTTGATAAGTTCAACTCATTTAGCTATGTTATTGTTTTATCTCAAAAAATAGCAACATTGTTGTTGTTCTGTATCTTTGGTAACATCTGGATTCAAATTGGGGAATGATATTAATTGGTTAAAAGTCATCAATTATTTACAAAATTATCACATACATACATGATCGTCATATGATTAATATCTATATTAAATACTAAATAATTTAGCATAGCTATTATAAAGTAATTCTAAGACAAGACATTAACATCCTGTGGTACGTATAAAATACAAATTTAATAATAATAATAATAATAATAATAATACCCGTGACTAAGAGGCTAGAGAGGTCAATCACAGGTATAGAGCATGTTACATTAATTTGATCTCAGATGGGAGTGAAAGTGATTATCATAATTTAACTTGAGATACATAATGATCCAACTGAATATAACAGCATGAAACATTCAAAATAATCTAGATATAGACCATAAACAACATCAAAAACCCCAGACGTTAATTTATCACTAGTAAAGAGGATTCCCAATGGCAAGTTTTTAGAACCTGGAGCCCTTAATAGCCCAATAGAAACACGAGCTTTCGACTTATCAAAGATGGATGACGATGGGGAAGTAAATACTTATAAGTTCGTCTTCTTATTCGGATATTATGAATTCCTTAGCTACTGTTAGAGCATTAGTGTGAGAGGTTACTAATCTAAGTTAATTAGTTATTTCGTAGGTGGCTTTGTGATGGATCCCTGTGTTTTTTTAGGAAGTTTACGTTGAACACTAACATGTTTATCTTAACTCGATGAGAATAATGTGGCTCATGCTGGAGTGAAGACATGCGGGTGGTGGCTGAACTGAAAGTATTTCTCGACAGGACGCGCAGGGAAACCTAATTTCCGTGGTCAAGGAGAAACTCGATTGAGAGAAGACACTGACTGAACACCCCACTCCACCCTCTACGTCTACCAACAAACACGGCAAATTGACTTTCCTATTCGATTTGGGGATCTTGGAATTACGTAACCTAGCTCCACTAATCAGCGGAAAACCATGTTAGCCTTTAGGAAGAGACTTACTTCCCAATACAAGAGGAACTCCTTTATCCCTGTCCTTCAAAGATATACACTCTATCACAATAAAAATATATCCATTAGTAGAACTTAATTTCTTAACTGCTTCTATACACCTCATCTGGGTTAATGGCATAGGGGAGAGGAATGTATAATTTAATAGAGATGTACCCGCATTTTTGTGGAGGGTCAGTGGGAAACCATTTAGGAAACACCCCTTTAGTACGTTTAGGTAGGATTTTAACCCCAACCCTGTCACTCTCAAGTGATACTTGATGATATATGACGTATTTATTCACGTGTAAGCCAATGCAAGCTACTATCCCATGTTTATGGTAGGAATGAATAGCTAAATCCTAATATATGGCAGTGTTTTGACAGAAGAAAAGGCTTTTTAGACATTCCATCTTACCATAAACAGGGAATAGTTGATGCCTTACAGATGCTTTATACTCGTAGTTTATACTTTACTATAACAGTTTTTAAAACATTATTTACAACGTGGATGCTCAGCAGAATATGCGATTTGCTTAGAGGTCGTAAACTCCTGGACTAGAATGAGAAGAGAAATTGCTGGAATAAATCACAAGTGGAACCCCCTCATGCGCACTTAGTCTGACAGGCAGACTTAAAACATTCAGCTACTGCTGCAATCTTGCGGTGAAAGGTCACCAAACTCGGCTGTTGTTGGTGCATATGCTTTTCTGATAATCGATTAGTTAATTTTACCTTACAAGACAAGTGCACCAACTCAAATAAAGGATTCACACCTTTGGGCACACAAACAAAGATAACAGATTATTGTTGTCTGTTATAGTTGACTGGGGGTAGAGAGGTCAAGATTATAGGCCTAATCTCGACCTGCTCTACTGAGCTGTTTTGTTTTAAATAAATTGCTTCAAACTCTACCTCCACGTAAATAGGGGTACATTGTCTCTAATTCTTACCTTCCTAACTCTTGAATGGGAAGAAAGACGTTTGAAACTCTATTTGCTAAATGTTAATTATTAACTAATTTGTACATAGACTTAAATAGCTCATTCTGTACCAAGATATGTTTGTGTTTTGTGTCGTTCAGGTTATACTCATATGTACTAAAAACGCTAATGATTCTGGGGTTAAGGTTATATTTTATAGGAAGTATACATTTATTTACGTGAAGGGAGGGTTGAAAACCATTTTGTAAAAACCACCCTTAGTACACCCGACTGAGATTCTAACTAACCTCTATCTTCCCGTCATCGGCAATCTACTATAGCACGAGAATAGCGCGTCAGACCATGCGGTCACAGGAGCGGTTAATAGTAACGATTGTTTGTATTACAATGACTACATTATAATTACAACATCATCACAATCATAATTATCGATATCGGGAGTTTATAGACGTTTTCACACAAAAATAGTAACACAATTTTTGGGACTTAAGTAATTCCATCCACTCAATAGAGCATTTAGTGAGTGAGCCTTGACCAGCAAGAAGACGAACAATGCTTCTAAATGTTCTTTACTGTTTTATTTTACTTTGTTGATTTCTTCATAACAAATAATACATATATGATGTGTACTATTAATTACAAGAATGAAAAAATAATCATGAACAATTTGGTTTTGTGTGTTAAATATGTACTGTACAAGATATGGAAACTGTTAATTGATGTCATAATACCATTTTCAACAAAAATTAATTGAGAAAACAACCAAAGTGCTTTTAAAAATTAATGGCTCTGTAGATATTGACAAAATATTATTATTAGCACCGCGTCTTACTACCCGTTCGGGTTATACGCACTTACGCTAATGTGTAATGGTAGGGAGATTGTGAGATAGTTTAACGTGGAATCCGAACCACGGTGGAGGCCTGGCATTCCCCACATTCACAAGATGTCTTGTCAGAGGTGAAGGAAGGGTATTGACAAAATAAAACTGTTCTTATAATAATCAACATGATCATGTATAATGTTATTTTGCCACATTTTGCCTAGCGTGCTCGATGTTCTCGGACGAATCTAGGTTTTAATTTCAACCACTATCGTGTTTTGTATAGTATCTATATCAAGTTGTAACAAATTCTAGGTAAATTATAGCACTAAGATAATACAATGGTTTAGTGAAAAAAACTATATGAGTGGTTTAACTCGCATGAGTGGGTATGTGGGATAAGCGTCGAGCTGATCTAGTCAGGTTTGCTGGTGACAGGATATTCTGGTTTAAATCCTAGCTGGGTGTAGTGAGGGAATATTTTTTTCATAAAATAAATTTAGACAAAGTTTATCTATATCCTGTCTCACTCATACCTAGTCCTTTAATTTTATGAAATGTGGATTGACGTGATAGGTAATAAAATGAAGTGCAAAAAAAAGAAACATTTTTACGTTACTTACTTCGTCCACATTTTTTTAATATATCATGTTTTATCAGCCTTTAGGTAAATCGTATTACTAAAAAACCTGGTTTGATAAAAAAAATAGAGTGTTTTCACTCGTAGCAGGGGAAAAAAGAGGAAAGTAACCATAATGAATCTTCTATTTTGTCTAAGTGTACTAATTTTTCTCCACCAACCTATTAATTACAAGAAATAGAGAGGCCTTATTTTAAAGCAATAGTTTAACTCTACTATTAAACACTCTCTCCACCCTTTTTCCCTCTTGACATAAGGGGTTCTCGTGCAGCCATTGAAATAGTGACGGGATATTTATATTATCACATAAAAGTTCAAATTTAACTCAAGCCAAAATGGCTGAAAAGACGGAATAGCCAAACCTTTTATAGCTGCCACTACTACTTTCACACCTTGTTCTAGGGACTTTTTGTTGAGTTTACAAGTTACTTAAATAAGGCTGAGAAAATGCAACTCTTTTAATAACCTACTTTCCTCACTTTTGAAGTCAGAATTAAATTGTTGTATTAACAAATAATAAATAACCAACTATACAGATCATAATTTAAAAGTATTTCTTACAATGGTTAAGGGTTAATTATAACAAAATATGTAAAATCATAGTAATGTGAAATCTAGGAAAGCTAGAGGATTCATTATCTGACATTAATACTTTTTCCTTTCAAAACGAACCAAATTTTAAGGTGTTGCCTCTATTCGGGGGCAGTTTATTTTTGGGTCAATACAATAAAAAAATCTATTATATTGTTATCTATGTATTTAATAATATTCTAATTATAAACAATGTTAATATTTAAAGTAGGCCATGCCTTATTTTGTAGGCCTATAAAAAGTGTACTTTTCAAGGCTTTGCCAGTCCAAAAAAAAAATTCTTATTAAAACTATTTTTTAAATTAAGTCTAATCTATTGTACAAAAAATTTAATTTTTGTGATTTTTCTAGGCGTTATAAAAGCATTTCTAGGACGAATTTTTTATTTGAGATTCTTAAACCGAAATTTCTTTTTTGTAACAAAATAAAATAAAATCTTTATTTACCAAGATACAGGTTTTCTAAATTGTGCAAATGACAACCCAAATGCCCCCACCAATTCAGCTGTAGCAGTTTTTCTGATAGCTCCACGTATCCAACCATTCTCCCACATCCATCGATATTCTGTATTACTTAATGGCCTATGGCCATGGGTGATGAATGGCAATGAATAAGGGATGAATCCTGAGCACCTCAGGGATATACCATTGGTGCGTTATGGCAAAGGTCCTGGATCCAATTTCCGTGTCCAGTTTTTATGTTTCAACTATATTAAACATATGTATGAACGCTATTAAATAGTGTTAATATGAATATAGCCCGGAGGTGTATAGAAGTGTGAAACAAGGGTAGTTTTTCCTCTCAAGCCTAAGAGCTGCTAATCCTAGGCAGGTCAACACATTGCTGCGTGTGTCCGTCCTTCCTACACTATAGTAATACTGGGTGAACATTTGGGTATTGTACTAAGCTCACGTTGAATATATGATTAATGAAGGTCTTACTGTACACGCTCTATACCCAAATCCCTCAAACCTTCCCACATTCGTGTGGCCAGAGGAGAGATGATTTCACGGAAAACCATAAGCGGATTTATCCTCGGAATGCATTGTGCTTAGTTGCGTAAAAAGAGGTATTATCTGTCGGCAATAAGCTGTTGGCTTATTGTGAGTTCGTCGTTAAATTATAATTCCGTCAAAGAAAGGTGGATTGAAACATATTGTCTGATGAGCGAAGCTGCTATTAGAAGTAAAAGTCAAAACATTTTTGGATTAGGTTCATTCAAGAAAATATCACAAAAGCAACAGTTGAATAAAATTCTCGTTCTGTTTCGTTTATCATTAGTAGGCGTAGACCCACTTCGGTGGCCACGTGGTCTAAGGTGTCACTATAACAATCGACTAGGACTACCGATGACGGGGTGATAAACGTTAGAATCCCAGTTGGTTGTACTGAGGGTGGTTTTCCCTAAATGGTTTTCCCCTTTTCCTTCATAAAAATCCAGGTGTACTTGCTTTAAATTCATCCTTCCTAATCCCTATACCATTAGCCTAATTGGTACATAGGCGTATAGCCCGAACGGTTAGTAAGACGCAACAAATAATAATCAAAGTATTATTAGTATAATATATGTTGATACATTCTCTAAATTATCTATGTTGTATTAGAATATGTTGCGTCTGTTATTAGTAGGCATTATACATGCGTATTCGCTCACTTAATCATCACCTACTTCGGTGACCGAATGGTCTAAGGCGTATATCTCTCAATAGACTGTAATGACGATGACAGGAAGATTACGGTTAGAATACCGGTCAGGTGTATAGAGGTTTTTTTCTAAATGATTTTTCACTCTCCTTTAACGAAGGTACGGGTTCTCTTCCTCCAAATTTAATCTTCCTCATTCTTAGCCCATTAATATATTGAGTACAATGCGTACAACCCGAGCGGGTAGTAAGACACAGTGCTAAATAAACTTAATAATCTCGATTGATTTGGGAAAGTGTTATCAGTTATATTTAATACACTGGAAAGAATTCTGGTTGTATGATAGTGTTAATGTGATAGTAGCTAAAATGATTTATAATATTTAAATTTAAACAGTATTTGTAATATATCGTAAGTCCTAGAAGAGAACGTATTGCGATCGTCAATTATCTTTAATTCGAAATGTTGATGGACATCGACGTTTCATGTCCTCTCGAAGCCGAAACAGTGGTCATAACAATATCGTTAGTCTGTCAGTCCATAAGCCTATAGCCCTAACAATCTACCGATTAGGCCGAAACTTGGTATTCAATGTTTTTATAAGTTTCCTTAGATACATATTTTGAATCATTTAGTTACACACACAATTAAAGGCAATCTTACCTGGTGGTGAAAATATAATAAATAAATTTTCTCGAGACCAGCTCTAAGGATTTCTATTAGAATCCGTATCCATGCACAGGTTTAACAATACAAATGATGACCTGGCGGTCTAGGGGTAGGGTTTCAGACCTCTGTGCTGGAGGTCCGGGGCTAAATAATTGTTCCCAGTACAGATTTATCTGATTGTCAAACAATTCCTTCACATATGACAAGACGTGTGTTAATCAAAACTTGTGAATGTGTGGAATGCCAGATCTCCACCGTGGTTCGGATCCCACGTTAAACTGTAGGTCCTCCATTCCATCTCACAATCCCCCTACCATTACACATTAGCGTAAGTGCGTACAACCCGAACGGGTACTAAGACGTGGTGCTAATAATAATAATAATAATAATAACAATGTAAACCAAATTTGCCAATCCAATTTTTCTAGAAATAAATATTATAATCAATTATTTTTTATATAAAACCAATAGTTTCCGACTTATTTTAAAATTGAGGTCTTGGAAGTAGGGAGCTGAGCATTTATTTACATGGATAATACACCCCAAATAATAAGAAAATAATTTAAATTAGAAACAAGAAAATTGGAAGCCGGAAAAGGGAGGCGGGCTATCAAAATTCACAAAATATATTGGACAAACTGTGATAAAAATTTTCTGAACTACGTCTTGGTGAGTTTGAATATTTCTTTATTGTAAAGGAAAAAAGTGGCGCAGTGTTTTTCTTTTTTAACAAATCTGTTTATTTAAATTTAAACAATTTGAAAGAATTACATATGTTTTAACTAGATTTTACACTAGACAGCCCTTTCTTATCAAGATAAATAAAATAAGTTACTTTTGATATAGTTATCCAAATAGGGAATATTTGAAGTGAAACACCTAGGTTATACCTGCAATGAACAAAAGTATGGTAGAGTATATATTATGAATGGAAGTAACTCGTTAAAATAGAACTAACACACCTTAGCTACGAAGGTGTGTCTGCCTAAACACAACGGCAATTTAAATAGGAATCAAATATTAATTTAAGGGTAAGCAACAATACATAACAACTATTCAGCCTGGCGGCTACTAGACTTGGAACTGAAAGGCATTTACATGAATAATACTCCTAGTTAACAATACCAAAATCTAGAAAGTTCTAGTTTAAAGAGTTACAACGTTGGTAGTTAAATGAGTTAGCTAGCGTGAGTTAAACCCATAGTGGATTACGAGATACAAAGTATACGCTCCTAGAAGAGGAACTATATAAGTTTACAAATAGTTCATGGCGAGCTACCAGGAATCTAGGCTATTAAGATACTATGGGTTGTTTACTCCTCATTAGTACTGCCTGGTCATTCAATAGTATATTTAACATTCTACACATGTCTAGACACACTATATCTAGTGAAAACACTTAAACATTAACTAATACAAACCACGCCTGAAGGGGGCCGAACAAAAATAAACAATACTCCGCGGGCCACTACTCTAGACTAGTAGAACCCTCACAGGTTGATCACTGAAGAATGAAGTATCATTAGACATTTTATACCCTGGTATAAGTCAAAGACCCAGCTATCTCATGGAACAAAGTGATATATAACCTTATTTCTACCATAATATGCTCTTAAGCACTAAGTTAGCCGGAGCATGGTTATACAGTATAGAGCGTCTGGCTTAGGCCTAGGTATTTGCGACTATGTCAGCTGGACATAGAAAAATAAAGCAAGATCTCTAACATATTACACTATGCCTAATGGGCCTAGAAAAACAAGTCGGAAACTCTGACATACTAAGCTATGTCAAATGGACATAGAAACAAAGAGTAAGAACTCTATTATACAAAACTATGTCTTATGGGCATATAAAACAAGTGAGAATCTCTGACATACTAAAATATGTCATATGGACATATAAATAAAGAGTAACAGCTCTATCAAAGACTACTAATACAAATAATCATAGTGATAGACGTAGATACATATGCGGTGACGAGGATAGACCAATGCTTCACACATCGTGATCACCAGTAGCTCATTTCACTTATCCTTGATTGAAGTTCAGGCTGTTCCTCCGACGAATCGTTATAATTGAATACAAATAGGAAGCGAGGGATGGCTGCTTTATACAAACAGGACTGACGTTTTTGGGAAGGGCGTCCTCCAGGACAAAGGGGGTGGGGGGTTGAACTTGGGGAATTGCGAAGAAAGACAACTAGTGCTAGGGTAACTACCTTAACTTGCCAGGAAGCGTGATAAATAATAGTCAAGGAGTTACCAGAGATAACAGTATTTATTTTATTTGACATATTGGAAATATGCCGAGGCACCGCCCAAGGCAAGCCAAGTCGAAGATTTGAAGTTAAATATAACATATAATAAATATGACTAGAATTCAATATAAACCTATTCTTTAGTTAGTATGCTTGCCAAGTTAAGTTTAAAGTGAGAGACAACTATAACTACCATCAAGGATAGTCAACAACAAGTTACGACTCAAAGGTAAAAATGAGAATTAAATTCTATTTACTATATATAGTCACCTGGTGAAAATAATGTATACTTTCATAATGTCTTTTGAGATAAAGTAACAACTTCCAAATATAATAAGCCTTCCACCTAACGGCTAAGGTATTTTGGACTGTACAATTAAAGTCCCCGTCGGAAGCAATATAACACCATTTACTAAGCTCCTTAACCTCATGTGCTAATACTACAGACTCTAACGTAACTGAAGTTTAGATACATAATAAATGCTATTTTTGGAAGTATCTTAAAATCCAAAAATGTCCAAATACATCAACGTTTAATTAGAGCAGTACTAAATATATATGTGCTCAGCCCACACAGGTGTTTAAATACATTAGTGATAAGCAATAAATCTATGGAACAAAATTTTTCCCATTGAAATATAATGTAATTCAGTGCTATCGAAGATACAAAGCGCTACGCTCAAGTTTAAGAGCTTGCTTCTCTTCCAATCAAACATTATTCTACAAAGCAATAATTTTAATAAGCATATCTCTTATAGTTAGAGTACTTGATTTCCACATGATTAAATGAAAATTTAGACTATCAAGGAATTAATTACTCACATAAAACCTATTTGGTTTTACCATCACAAGTTCAAAAAAGTTAAATATAAATCACATATCTGAAAGTTAAAGTGCTTGGTACCCACATAACCATATGTTAATTTAAACTGTCTAAGTAAAACATACTCTAAATATTCCCAACAAACATAAACTGATAATCAGACAGTCGGCAAGAGCGCAAATAGATGCAAGCCGCCAAGCGGCGTAACAGAAGTTACGTTCCATAGGAGAACGGAAGGTTCCTCTAGCAGGAAAAATACAAAAGCATACGTGGTTGCAGATTAACCACGCTGATACAAAAAAAAACCATCCCGAAATAGAAATAGAAATTTACATTAATAAGTCCGAAATTAATAATTTTGAAAGGTTTCCCATAATGTAACCGAAAGAGAATTTTGAAGAATATAATTAAGTTTAAGCTTAATCGCCGCTCTCACCTAGTAAGCCAGTGATACAATGAGTAACCATGTAAAACAAACATTGCAATATATAACCGACACAAATGCTTGACATGCCCACAGAGAGAGGGAAAAAGGGAGGGAAAACATGGAGTGGAAGTGGGGAGGAGACAAGAAGCGCTTAGGAAGGATTGCGGTGACTCTAGGAACTAGTATACATTCCTGGAACCATCCAGACGGTGGAAACGGAACCTAAGCTGGTGGTGTTGCCGTCACTCGTTTGTTTCTGGGCGGGGATTACTTCACGAGCTGACTGTCTGATCGTATCACCATTTAGTCAGTAGGATTGAGTTCTAGGGATAGGAGGTTGCGGCACATTTGCTTCAGTGTTTATGTTCAACAAGGAAGAGGGTGAGTGTTATCCCATTTGATTGAGCTTGTTGTTCTTTTTGCAACATCGTTACACTAGTAGACAGCACTGCGCACAACAAATAGGAGCAACTCAGTCATTTCATTGAAGTGGGGTCACTGAGTAAGATGTCCTTTTGTTTAACCTCCAGAAACAGTCAGCTGAGGCACTTTCCTCAAGTTTGGGCGTTTCCAGCAACACTATTTCCCGTTAGTTGTTAGTTAATATCTGACACACATTATTAGAATTTATTAGTTCTTGTATTTATTGTTTTAAACACATAATATATGGTAATTTGAGTGTTCGTGTTAATAGTTTATTTAACACGTTACAATATTAGGGAAAAATTGTGTTTTTTAAGGCTCTAATTTTAAGTTAAGAGTGAGAAAGTCTTTGCGGTACACCGTAACACTTATTATACTTGCGCCGGAATATATTTACATTCTTTTATTGACTCTGGCCATAAATGGGCTGATGTCAAGATTAGAATGCTTACCATTACCACATTCCTTACACAGCCTCTGTAGCTCTATCCATCTTATTCGTAAATTTGAAAAATGACACTTGGACACGGGATTTGAGCCCGGGACTCTTGGCTAAACGTGCCAATGCTTTCTATCCATAGGTTTCAATTAGTTATAGCACCACATCTTGTAAACACTATGGAATTAATCACCCCGCTTTGGGCATCGATTGAAACACTACGGATTAATTCCCTGATATAATAATGCTGTTATGATGTTTAAGTTGTCTATAGCTCCGTGTTCGAGCACCAATTAAATCGGTATATTAATAAAATTGAAGAAAGAGGACTGTCGATGGCTGTTTATTCACACACGGTTTATTTAAATGACACCTGTTAATTATTTATACATATTCCAATTAAATGTGTTATATCACTGCACACTTGTGATATTAATGTAAGTTATTTTATCTTGTGTTAGACTGACTGCCAGTGTGTGGCTCTGACTTACTTGTGCGTAGGTGGGATGTCCCGGTGTAGATGTTTGGATCCCGGAGTGCCTGGCTGATACGCCCAAATGGTTTATATATGACATACCCCTTGCATTTTTCTCCTTTCGTCAACAGTGTAAAGACCAACTAATAGAAAGAGTCCTGGCAACAGGTGTTGTGAAGGCTAGCTTCTTATTGGTATATGGAATTGGCGTCTTCTGCCAAATACTCCGTAGTTGTTCCTTTTAACAGGAAATATAGCATAAAAAATATATTTTAAAGGTGAAGTCCTTTACCCATTATTTCTGAACAGCACGTGTTTCTTCATGGATGAATCTTAAAACGAGAGTCTACATATATTACTTTAAATAAAATTTACTTTCATCCATGACTTTTTACTTAATTTAGATTAATCCAAACCATTATAATTACAATCTTACAATATATCCGTATAAATTTCCATAAGTCTTTTGGGTTTCACAGTCCTTGATTTTCCATATAATATTTTCTAATATAATTCTTGACTTTCAGAACTACATTTCACATTGCTTATGTTAATATAATGAGCAACATGCCTAAACAGCTCAGTTATTTATTTTCTGCAAGCTAAGTAGAGATCAACACATTTTCTTCATTATTTCTAGGGTATTTATAAACTTTTAGTTGGTTACATTTTTCCAACTTTTGTTCCAACTTTATTTAATCTTTGAAACAAAATTTTAATAGTTTAAGCTTACAGGTAGCCTCTAACATCTTACTTGGTAATCGCATTTTTGTTACATTAATTATTCTGATTCAGTAATTGTGTTGCTTGATGTTTTTTGAATAGATGTTTTCTGATTCTGGTATAATATAACAAATCTAGTCGAATCAGCTGATAGGCGAACCATATACTAACTATAAAGAGAAAGAGTTGATCACGAGATAGTGGACGAAATATAATAATGTTGAATAGATACATATCTTGTTGCAAGATGAACACAAGCTAAACACAATATGTGCTGAAAGTGATCCTCTTGATCCCTAAAACGCTGCACGCTGTTTGGAGTTTAATTTCCGAGCTGTAAATTTGCCTAATTTAATTTCTAATGTTTTATTTTAATGCGTTATTTAGGTATAGTTTGTTAGGAAACACTTTTTACAGTGTCCCAATAAAATAAAAAAATGGGGTCAAATTAGGCAACCATAAACACTATATGGGTTTGGAAATCACTCAATCTTGGTAGTAATTTAGGATCATCGACAATAATTCCCGTGACATATAAAATCTGAAACTATTTCTCTAAACTTAGTTGAATGAAATTCCACATCGTCCAGCTGTTCCATAAATTGCGAAAAAATGTTAAAATATGTGGTGGGGTTTACAGTTATTATAATAAACAAAAAAAGACTTATTATTCTGATCCTTTGATCAGATGGATCGAAGAAATCGTGGAATATCTCTCCGTGAAATTTACACGAATTTAGGGAAATATTTAAAAAAATTGCAATCAATACTGCCATACACGATTTAGATTAAAAAAAATTTTGTTTTGTTCTAAATAATTCCTCTCGTATATTAGCTCAACCCCATTACAGTACCTAGTGACAGTGTCTAACGGACGACCGAGTTAGATAGAAACAAATTGTGCAGTCAGCCAAGAGCCTCTCGGGGTTGTTGTGTTAGCAGTAGAAGAAGACAGTGACTAAATTGAATATGGGTTAAGGGTCTTGTCTTGTAGCCTACAGTTAAAGTCACACCCCGATTTCACTATGTGTATTTCTATCAGTACTTTTCTTCATACCAGTGATAAGTTGAAAACACAGTATACGGTGCTGAACTCGCAAAAGGTGGGATTGCCAATGTCAGGGATGTTGAGCTTTAAATCTAGGAAGTTTTGTTTTCAAATATAGTTTATCACCATGGCTTTATAACGATCTACACTCATGCAAGTGCATTTATTCTATGGTACTCTTCCAATTCCTACCACTTAGAATACATAACTAAAAAAAAAAAATTAGTATATTTTTATACTCATAAACGTATAAAGAGTCATATACTGTATAATAAATCAAAATAAATATAAAATTAACCAACTGTGAAACAGAATTCAATTAGATATAAGCTGGAAAAGTAATGTAATTTTATCAATGGTCCTAAATTATTCATCCCTTATCATATCCTGAACTTCTGAGTGGGATTTAGGCTGGCAAATTAAATTACTTACCTTTCCAGTTTCTGGGTTTTATTACAGTTCACATGTAATATTTTATAAATAAGTAAATTACATATATTTTAATTTCCTTGAAAGGTTCAATCCTCTCCACTTGGAAAAGTGATTTTATAGAGATCCAAGAGTGATGCACAAGAGCTTGGTTCTATTCCAGGTGCATACATCTAGAACAAATCAACATTAGCTTAGGAGTTTGTGGCACTGAAGCTGTTATTGTAAACGTTCACCCTTAGACATGTTGCTGATAGACAACGCATTCATAGACACATCCATCTTTCTACGTCATTAATGGGCAAGCTGGGTTTGAATAGTTCTAATGAAATATAAACTTTCCCATAATTAATTAACCTTACCTCATATTACCTAACACCACAAGACTTAACCCCACAAAACCTCACTAGACTTTGGCGTAGTTAGAATTAAGCCCCATAAAGCCCTAACTTCATAGGACCTAACCATGTTGCACCTAATTTTATAGCTCCTAGCTTACAAGAACTTGCAAGAGCTTCACTAAATAGTTGCTAAGAGGACACTAGTGTGTGTTTGCTTGGGTCATCAGAGGTTAAAAGGTGGAGCGATAGTGTACTCGGGACCACACTATCGGTCCACTAAGAATTCACCAACGTTCTAGCAAACCGCCCATAAAGTCATCATTACTAGACTTTAGTTTTGGTGAATTTAGGTCCAGTGAATGTTATGCGAAAAAATATACCTGCGCTGGCGTAGAGGAAAAGTGGAAAGCCATTTAGTAAAATCTAGCCTCAGTATATCCGTCCTAGATTCAAACCCCGATCTCCTGGTTGAGGGAAAATTTATTGAGGCGTGGTTGAAGCTTTATCCTGGGATCCTCCATCACTACGGGTGTGACACAATCAGCAAAACAAAATAACAATATAACTCCAGTCCTTCACTTTATAAAACTGTAGCTTGTTTCAACTTTTTACCCGTGATATTTCAATTTAAATAGCTCAGACCACTTTCTTTATACTCTTACATTTTATTATTTTATGTTATCCAAGTTATTTGACACATTCTTATTTGTAGCTTCAAATGATAAAAGGAAACCCAGAGAAGAATGTAACTTAATATTGTTCAGTTAGGACGAACCGAAAATATTAGGGCAGACTACAACTTGGTTGGTGTGATTTACACAATTGAATTAGTTCTGTGAAGAAATGTGTTTATTGTATAGGGCTATTATTTACAAAAAAAAATTAAATTAATGATATGTTGTCAACCTCAGGAATCTATTGTCTCATATGTCAGTCAATTGTTTCAAAACATATTTCAACCAAATAAATTGAAACCTGAGCATAGTTTTATGTCGAGGACACTTGATAGTAAAAATTCTCTCATAATAGATTTTATATGAAAATTTAATGAGTAATAAGAGCGTTAAAAATCAATAAAAATAAATATAATCAATGTACTGTTCATACGATTTAGTGCAAGGGCTACATTAACAGGCTAGTCTTTGGAATAAGGAGACAATTTATGTCTTTAACAACCGTTTCATTATACGTACACATACAACTACGAATAAACTCTGGCAAAGAGTACCGGTCTGCCAGGTCAAATAATGTCATTGTTTCAAACCCGTCTCTGTGGGCACGCGGACAGAAGGTCAAACTCGTCTAGTTTGGTATTCTAGTGAGAGGCATATTGGGGTTCCATCTACGACTGAGAGTACCAAAATTTATTTTATCCCAGCGGTTTCCCACGCTCCCTCCTCGCTAATGTGGGCTAGTTTTCCCAAGTTTTACCTTCGCCAATACTACGCTCTCATTATAATTATATTTGTATGTCCCGGACGGGTTGTAAGACTTGACTGAATAAATAAGTCTACACTTACCCTATTTACTCAGCAACTCGGTCATCTAGAAGTGATATATCAAGGTCAATATATATATATATATGTATGTATATATATCAAGATATCTCAAGGTCAATATATATCCAGATACATCAAGGTCAATTGTCTTAGATAGAATGCACCTATATATATATAGACTAGCTTCCTGCGTTAACCTAGAAACAATATCTAGGTGAACGAAACTTTATTTTAGAACTAAATTAATGCTTTATTCTAAAGTCCACAGAATGGAACTATATAAAAACAAAACCTTTGTTGAAACATCCGGAGTAGAAGCGCAACATTTTGGTCGAGTGCTACATAGTCGTCGACTTGAATAGGAAATAATTGCTGGATGCGGTGAGGACGCTGGGGCAAAAACAACACAAACAAACATACTGTGAAAGAAAGTAATTAAGTACACTCGGATCCAATAACATAGTCTCTTTATCAACGTGCTCACCAATGCATGACGCTTAAAAATTAAAAAAACAATAAAGTTGTCATATAATCCATTTAAAAAGTCAATATTGGTTTATTCTGGACACACTTCCAAGAATGTAAGGCCAAATTAAATTCTAGTTTATTGCATTTATTAAATATAAATCAATGCTTAGTTTGACTTATTTTTTATAAAGTTAGCACAATTTATTAAACAGAAATTTCTCTCTCATGTCAAGGAAATATTTAATACTAAAATGAAATCATAACCAATTAAAAACCTTTATAAAATATATTTACAATAGTGTTGGTAGATATAAGAAGATTATTTTTGAAACAATAATTGATGAACCATATTTTTCAAAATAGTTTGATCTAGTTTTAACCATTTGGATACTGCGTTAGGAGAAATGCTGAGTTTGGAAAGTGTAGGTGAATGAGGTTTTAGTTTAATTCTATAACCACATCATACACAAGTCAAATCCTATCATTAACATCATTAACTAATTAATTTAACGGGTTGGATTTGTTAATGTAGTTTTATAGAGTGTGCCCTAACTATTTTTCAGCATGAAAGAAAATTTAAATTAGCCAAATGATAAAAGGACTAATCTACATAACCATAAACGTAGCTAACTTTGAAATTCAAAAAATTAGCTAGAGGGAAATGGGAGCGTACCCTCAAATATTCCTAAACTAATAGTAAAAATTCCTTTCCAAAAGTTGGAAAACATTGAATTTGTATTGGTAGACGAAATATGTCTAGAAATTAAACTAAAGATTATTTTAAAGAGAATCCATTAGTATTAAAAATTAATAGATAAAAATAGAATTATAAATTAACGTATATCTAGGAGTGACATGACAATTAAAATGAACCAATTATGGTGACATATCGTGAAGGTGATGATTATCTTTGAGAAATAATTATGCTCAATATTTAATATGTTTCTGTAACAAGGTCTATTATTTTATTTATGCTCTCTGTAAAATGTGATGATCATTTTTCCAATATGTTTTTGTACCAATGTCAATTACTTCCTTTCACTTATATTACATTCGTTCTTAGGTAAATTTTGCGTTGTCAAAGGATTGTGTTTATTTGTGCACTCAATTTGTGGACTAGGCAGTATTTTATTTCAAATATTTTTTGATAAATTTATTAACTACCATAGTTGGTTTGTGACTACCACAGTTAGCGCAGTATTGTACACTCGATCGTTGTCGACCTCAGTGGTATTGTGGTAAAGTGCTAATCTCAGGACCCGATAATCGTGGGCTCAAACCCAGCCGGGATCTACAGATTTTTCTTGAGCGATAAAAATATGTAGCACAACTTCCTTTGGAAGAGGGAGTAAAGCCGTCGGTCCCATATAAATTGTGGCAGGTAAAAGAACCCCGTGAGGAATGTGAAAATACCTTTCACGGTAAAATTGGTACACTCTTTCTTTATCCCTCATAGAAATTCACGTGTGCTGATATAACGAGTAAATTCATACATAAAGTGCACGTTAGATACAAAAAATAAATGAACACACACTGTATATTGAGGAGCTATCAAAATGATAAAAGCTGGATGTTGAATATCCTGATTTGATCTAGTTTTTTTGCGGTTTTCCTATGAGAAGAACGGGTCACACTATTATTTCTACTAATAAAACAATTTTTTTGTTTAAATTAATAAAGGAAAATTGCTTTGAATAGACTAAAGAGTAGTTCTACAAACACAAGATTTTTTTTAAAAAAATACACCCCAATTGACATACAGTAAAATCTAATTAATTTTTCTTGTGTAATTTTCCTGTAAAATCTTGGTTAATTTGCTCGTGACAAGATTTAGGTTGGGAGGTCTTGTTTTATCTTTTGCAAGAGTTTGAAAGAAAAAAGAAGAAAAAAGTGACGCTTGAAATATGTTTTGTGTTTATACACTAAACCTTTGTAACTACTATTTTGACATATCAAACAAGTGACTTGTGAGTAAAGTATATAGGTATTTTTCACATTTAGTATTATTTCAATTACCATTCTATTTTTTGGTTTTCAAGCTATCATTTTTAAAATTGTATTATCATCTTCTTTAAGTAGCTCCTACAAGCTGAACCTTATCAGCTATTGTAATCATAATAGGCCCTACTAATTTAAAAGTTCTCAAAATTGTTTTTTTTATCATAAGGAATAACCAAAATTAAAGAGTTAATTAAGATATATATATTATTATATATATTATAATATCTTAGGTGACCTGGTGGTCTAGGGGTAAGGTGTCGGACTTCTATGCTGGCGGCCGGGGTTCAATCCTCGGTCCCGGCAAAGATTTATCTGATTACCAAACCCTTCCTTCACCTCTGACAAGACATCTTGTGAATGTGGGTAATGCCAGGCCTCCACCGTGGTTCGGATTCCACGTTAAACTGTAGGTCCTCCATTTCATCTCACAATCACCCCACCATTACACATTAGCGTAAGTGCGTATAGCCCGAACGGGTAGTAAGACGCGGTGCTAA
>CABEEJ010000254.1:196231-281833 GCA_901482245.1 Timema douglasi | reverse complement strand
CCCGTTCGGGTTATACGCACTTACGCTAATGTGTAATGGTAGGATGATTGTGAGATGAAATGGAGGACCTACAGTTTAACGTGGAATCCGAACCACGGTGGAGGCCTGGAATTCCTCACATTCACAAGATGTCTTGTCAGAGGTGAAGGAAGGGTTTGGTAATAAGATAATATCTTAAAATCCATTAATAATATATATTATAATATATATAGATAATATTAATGGATTTTAAGTTAATATTTTACCTGTAACGGTGGGCATATAGTTTTAAGCGTCATTATCGCTATAGATTGAATGAAGTAATAGCGTTCGAATTGCCGATGGGTTTACCAAGAGTGTGCATTTCTTCATCCTCGTAAATGGGGGTGCATTTACTATGTCTTATATTTTACATACCATTTATAAATATCTATATTATTAAATATGTTAATTCACGTAATAATATTATTTAATAGGATTCTGTTAGAAAAAAATTTATATAAACTACAAACATTATTTTCCTCCAACATTGAAAAAATTTCATTATATTGTTAGTACAACTTTTTACATATTATTGGAGACTAACACAAGTACCTGTCATTTCCCGGAGTAACCTCGCAATGTATAGCGATGCAACACTTGGCAAATATTTTCTTTGATTCAAACACAGATATAATATCTCTTCATTTTAGTTCTTCCAACCCAGTTTTTAATTAATTAAAAAACTTATTAAAAATTACAGCTTCGGGGTGCACATGCTTGTGCACAGGAGCTACTAATTTTAAAATTTAAGGCCATTGCATCCGATTCATATCACGCAAAGTTTATTACAGACAAACAAACAAACACACTCTTCATTTCATTAATATCGAATATATTAATTTTTGTTATATTAACAGTGACAGCTCGATATCAAACGACTTGACATATATATAAATATAAATATATTTAATAATTGAATATATTTTGAATCTGTCGAAACATGTTTCTTCTTGTTAGGATATGACTGTACACATATTGAACGCAATCTTTAATATTCAATTCCATTGTCAATTATTATCGATGTAATTTATCTTTGTATACTTATTTATGTCTCATTGCTTGCCGGTAATAGGAATTTGAAATGAGGCTAGATATTTCTAAAAGGAAGATAAAATTAAACCATTTTTACTGTTATTTGTATTAAGAAAATATATAAGATAAGTTAGATTACAATAGTTTAGGTCAGCTAAAAATTAAGTAAGGTTGGGTAAATTAAGATCAGTATGATTAAATTTGATCAGTTGACAAAGTTGTACTTAGAGGAAATGTGAGTCTCACTAAGTTTCTATTATATTATTTCATGTTGTCTGGTGTAGTGAACATTGTAAGGCTACATAGCCTTACTATATATATATATATGACATTTTTAAGAGGATATTTATACACATATTTCATGTTTTTCCGAAGGCATAAATATTCAAGCTTTAATTATCTGTTGAAATTGATTCATGGCTTGGAGTAGTTTGTTCAACTTGGAAAAGAACCCTACTTTAGCATAGTAGGTATCTCACGGTAGTTTAACGGGAATATTTTATATAAAATTATTATAAAAGTGTTGTTTTGGATTCTTCACGCGAACAAATAGAAATCAGAATAAGTAGAAAAGTTTATTAGTCAAAATAAATTGTTAGCTTTGATGTGTTTTTTAAATAGAGAGTGATTCTACCCCCGAGTTGTATTTATGAAAATCAATTCCACTATGACAAGAGAAGACCACCGAATTTTGTTTCTTGTATGGGTGGGGTGGCCTTAGTTGAAGTACTATAGTGGCGACATCACTAACTGCCTGTGCGCATGTGCGGGAGTCGGCCGGAAATGTAGGTCTGTCAGCAAAGAGTATCACGCAAGTTCAAAGGGTCATGTTGCTTGAAGCTCATTTTGCGGAAAAATCTTATGAACGTTGCATCCGGTTGTTTCAAGAGAATTTTCCTGATGTTTATATTCCATGGAAAACTACAGTGTATGTATGAAATTATGCAACGTTTCCGTGACATCGATAATGTCAAGAATATGCCTAAAACCACCAACCGAGCGAGTTTACAGATCATGTTCAACAGACTAACCAGTGCTCTCCTAGTAGTTTACTTTGGCGATTGTCTTAGCAGGTTGGACCAAAAGGGGCTACTAAACGTCTGAAGCTATGACCATACCGAGTTCAAGTAATGCAAAAGCCACGCCCAATATATTCAGAAAATTGTGTCACCTACTGCAATTGGTTTAGGAGATTCATTTGCAACAATAGGATTAACCAGATTAACATGACTTATTTCAGTGGTGAAGCTTAGTTTCATTTAAATGGGTACGTCAACAAACAAAACTGTAGAATATGGTCTTCGGTTAATCCACACGCATTGAATGAAGTCTCACTTTACCCGGTGAAAGTTGGAGTATGTTGTGCCATGTCTAGGGGATGAATTGTGGGATCAATTTTTTTTTTAACAATTGTTAATTCAGCTGTGTACGCTGACATCATACATCGATTTGTAGAAATGCTTGACCCTAACGAACGCTATTGTTGGTTTAAAAAAAACCCAGTGCAGCGTGCCACACGTTCAACAAAACAAAAGAGATGCTCAATGAGTTCTTCAATGATCGATTAATCTTGAAAACTCTTTGGCCACCTCAATCACCGTAATTGACTCATACAGATTTTCTTTTCTGTGTTTATCTGAATGCGATAGTGTATCGCAACAGCCCTATGACATTGCAGGAATTTCGGAATAATATCAACAGTGCCGTGAACGATATCCCAGTTTAGGTACCGGTAAAAGTGTTCACAAATTCGTTTCTTTTACAAAATGGGGGACAGTTCCAGCGCCTTTTTTTTAAGGTTAGTAAAGTTTTTTATGCAAAACATTTCCAACGTACAATATTTATTGAATTTAAATCCGAATTCGTGTACTTTTTAATCATCCTGTATAATAAATTAGTTTCACTGCTCATATTTTTACTGTTTACTTAAGACGACTCTTCAGCTACCCCTCTACGACGCGACTCTTGACTCAAGCTTTTATTCCTACCCAATTCCTTGGGGTGTGTGAAGGGCTCTTAAAGCACGGGTGGATTATAACGTTGCTGTTATAGTTGGATTATCTTCTACCCGTGAATCTGAAAATTGAATAGAAAAAAATGCTCTCTGATGAAGCGATGTTCTCCTTCAATTCAATAAGCCGATTCAACCCCTTACATTGGTGCGTCCACATGACTTTCCGTTCGAAAAATCAATTGGATGGAAGGCGACACAACGTTCCGATGAAAACTACGCTCGGATTTTTCAAATAGTTAAGAGAACCCAGTAATTTAACTACGCACTCAATAAATAAGCGCATGGAGAAGTTTAACCCAGAAAAGAAAATATGTGGAAAATAAAATATACTGTATGTGTTAGAGACTGAGTGTGTGAGAGAGGATGATAATGTGTGAATCTGTGAGAGAATATGAGCAAACGTATGTGAGTACGTTTGAAGGAATATAAGTAAACTGGTGAGAGTGTATTTGAGAGTAAAGGGTAAAGGTACGAGTGTTAGTAATATTGTGGAAAAGAGTATTTGATTGCATGTAATGTGTGGTGGGGTGTATCACGGATATCTTATGCTTGATACAATATAGCGATAATGCTAAAGTATCTGTTCAGGGTATATTATATAGACGAACTCTAGTCTGCCATGAGGTTGCCCCACTAGAAGTCAGGTCATACTCTCATGAGCTTGGGCAAACACAGGAACTAAATGCTGTTTGTAATATGATGTTTGTTGCGGATGTATCCATAAATACAGATCATTTTCATCTCTTACTCTTCGATAATTAACTGTAAAATAAGTGAATCACCTAAATATTTATTTATAAGTAAGAAAATGAAGGTTTAACAAAGTTTTCACGACTTGGTGGTTGGTAATTTTAATTTTATATCAGACAAACAAATTTTGGTTTATGTCCCGATAGGGTAATTATTAATTTTCATAGTGCATCGTTGATTTAACATGTAATACGGATAAATATAGATCTACGTGCCAGTATCGTTACTTATATATGAAGTGCTTGTTTAATAAAGTCATCAACTTAGCAGACTTAGCCTGTTAATTTTGAGCCCTTAAGCTTCTCCACAAAATATATAGTAATTCTTCCGTGTGTTCTCAGCTGTAGACCACTTGACATAACACCATAACACCATGAACTACTGATGGTACGTGGATAATAATTTTAGAGCCACTGCTATAAGATTTGAAAAATATTGCACTTACAATTTTATAATTTAAAAAAATATATTTAAAGTGAAACTATCTCTATTTCTCCTTCGTTCGAAAGGAAATTTCGCAAACTTTATATATTTCTATATTAAGTAAACGAAATAAAATACGACAGATAAAACTTATGTAATAATCAATGGAACTCTTAAACCAAAACTAAAATCTGTTTCTGTCCCCAGAATGTACAGCTATCTGGAAAGCAAACCAGCAACTAGGGAGATCAATTACTCTCCCAAGATGATGCACGTAATATAATTCGTGTAACGTAAACACAAGCACGTAGGATAAGTCCTCCCTTGGGCTTGTTTTGCACCATTCCACGTCCTTGGCTCAGGGAAAGCCAGTGACGTAATCAAATT
Source organism: Timema douglasi (assembly GCA_901482245.1). Taxonomy (NCBI): domain Eukaryota; kingdom Metazoa; phylum Arthropoda; class Insecta; order Phasmatodea; family Timematidae; genus Timema; species Timema douglasi. The sequence continues at coordinate 277,206 of CABEEJ010000254.1, read as the reverse complement.
CAACAATCTGCCCTGTTGGAATAGCTGAGGATCACAAAAGCTGCAGTAAATTGCTAATTCCCGGAGACAGGCTCGTCTCGACTCATGAAAGCCGGTTGGGGAAGGGTAGGGAGACTTGGGACGGAAAAGAGGTGAGGGGGTGAGAATAGCACTGAAAATCTGAGGGGAACCATTAGAGATCCTCGAGGAATGAAATGGAAGGCATATGGGAGAGAGGAAAATATAGAGCACGTGAAAGAAAAAGGAATAAAATAAACAAATTTGGCTGGCAGAGATAAACCAGAAAGTATTCCCAGTCTACTAAATTTAAAATCTCTACGTTTGTGCACCGAGTATTTGAAGACACTCTCACAAGGTGGTATATCTTATTAGAACGACAGCTCTGAAGCTTCAAAACCACAATCAATTCTTAATCATCTTAAAATAATGTCACCCAAATAAAATTAACATTATCTGTTTAAAGAAGGTATGATCAATGTTTCTCATTATATCATTCATCTCTTAATTAATGAGTTTTCATGGAAAACATCATTAAAAAGTGTAGTTATTTCCTTACCTACAATTTTATAAACCATTAAATTAAAATTAACTAAAGGTTTGTAAGCTTAGCCTTTACTTTGGAGTAAGCTACAATTTCTTAAACTAACAAACTAATTGCTTAATAAGGAGGTATTTAGGAAATTCCCCAACGCACTTCAACAATATAGGCGGCACTTTTAACCGAAGCTAAGAGGCTATGACGAGCCGCTGAGAGTGAGCTCCAAAACTCCAAAGTCCTGCTCTGCACCTCTTTAGGAATAGTAAACTTTGACTCGAACCATATAAAGTATCCAGAAGCATCACCAGCTGATGATAAAAAAAAGTATAAATAATAAATTATGAGTTTTCTTTTGCTCCGTAATCATTCGAATCGACCGGAATGTGTGTATATTATAGGCCTAAGCTATTTCTTAAAATCATAAATTAATTACAAAATTAAGAAGAACTAGAACGAAGAGACCTTATCGGGAGTGTTTTAAACTCTACATAGTTCACTTATAAAATTGATCCTAACCAGCCCAAATAACATGTGACACAATTTTAATAACGTTGGAGATTTAGTTAACGAATATTGTTAAATTTATTAACCTCAATTTACTTCTCTTTTTATTGATTACTCTCCTTACCAAATTTGTAGGTTTCTTATACTGTTTTACCTATGGTTCCTATACATGTTTCTTTGTGGTGTGAATGTTGGAATTTACGTCCTGGGTGTGTGTAATGAAGCATTAGTTCATAATAGCCTTTCCAGTAAAATTGGTAGGCCTTTTTTTCACCCTTTCTTAGAAATTCCACGTATAAGGCGACAGAGAAATTACCACGCATCCATAACTTACATAGTAAGTGAAATTTTTACCAGATAGTGCAGGTAGAACTAACCAGCCAACAGGTTGAGTGCATGCCCTGCTCCAGATTGCTATAAATTACATCAAATCAACCTTCGGGTTGTTTACCTAAGAAGAAAGACTAACTACACAGGCACAACTTAACATTTTGCAAACAGAAGCTCCCATAAAAATCAAAAGTACTAAACAATAATAAACTACATATTTTTGCCTTTTATTTGTTTACCGATTGAAATATTTCTAAAGAGATATTAAAATAAATCTAGTAAATAATTAATGTTCTTACCTGTTGAACCAATCATCCGTGTATCTCGGGTAAGGGTAGGGGTCATTACTGCTGAAGTCATAACTGGCACGAGCATTCTGAGAAACAACAGGTTTTTTTTAAATTAAATTAAATTAATTAAATTGTTAAAGGGCCTTAAAATATTTAAAATAAGTTCACAAAGAAAAAAAGTATCTAGATGTCTCATAGACTCCATTAAGCACATTCTATTATTTGTTAATATATTTTGACACAATGACTACATGAACGATGGACATGCATACAAGGCTGTCTCATAAGAAACATATTTAAAGAGAGAGAGATTTATATTTTCAAGTAATTAACGTTTAATATACGTGTCTCTCAATGCGGATCACACGGAATACCAATTAAATATCGTAAGAATGACTTGAATTGAACTTCTAAATCGTAGTTGAGATGAAAACAAGGACGCCGAAATTCCAAGCTATTTCAACTTATATAGATTCAATTATTAAAGATAATGATTCAAGAATACATAAAAAATATGTGGATATTTTACAGGAGGGTTTATAAGTTTGCTGATATTTTTGTTTTAAGTTTTTGTACGCCAAACTCTACTATCCACCCGGAATATCCATATTATATTATTTTATAATAAATAACTTAAAAGATACCTTTTTTCAAATTGTTAAAGAAACATTTATAATTATTACAGTTCATTCAAATTTACTTTTATGGTCCTGGATACATTTTTAATCTAGCACCAATGGGAATTTAACGTTTATATTTAATAAAAATAATACACTTATGTAAAGAAATTTACTATAATTTTCCCATTCATTCTATTATACTTAGAAACAAGGAAAACATTCCAAATACCTAATAACTTACTCCGTTGGGAAATACTTACAATGTGAAGGTAAAGATTTAGATTAAGGACATTAAAAACAAGGTTAGTCAAACGAATTGAGAAAATGTCGGGATTATGAAGGAAAGAGAAAAAAGGATAAAACATGAATTTACAAAGAAAGGTATATAAAATAAAAATAATCGGTGAGCTCTACTACCTAATTTTACCAATTATGTATTCAAGCATAAAAAAACAAACATTTTCCTTATAAATTTATAAAAGATAAAATGCAAAGTAACAAAGGATATAAATCAAGAAAAAGGTCCAAATTTATTCCCCTTCCCACATAATGTACACATGATGTACACATGATGTACACATTTTGTTAGAAACTTAATATTTTTTCTGGCTTGGTAAAATGTAGGCTTGAAAACTAGTAGAAGTAATTGTGTAATCTATGCATATAATTAAACTCTAAGATTTGTTTGTACATTCAAATTGTCTGTCACCTTGTTTATTGTCCTTTAACTCAAAATGTACTCATCGGATTAGGACAGGACGTCCCCTGTTGTACTAATTAACATTTTAGGGAACATCGTAAGCAATCTAATCAGCGAAAGAAGAAGTGTAAAAAAAACCTTCCGTAAGCAGTGAACATACGTCACGGTTGGTGTTGCGGGTACCACTAATATACCAACTGATATGGGCTAAGGAGTAAAGGGGGAGGGTGAAACATGTCCGTATTTTTCGTGAATTTTTGTACGTACTTAAAGACTGCTCTCGACTTAGTCTCATTTTTTTCCGGAATTTGAAGGATTTTTTTTAGCACCACGTCCTACTACCCGTTCAGGTTTTATGCATATAAACTAATTACGTTAATGAGCTAGGGATGAAGAAGGTTTAAGTTAGATGAAGTGTATCCGCATTTGCGTTGAAAGAAGGTGGAAAAACACCCTCAGAAGACACAAATGGGACTATAACCCCGATCTCCCTGCCATCGGCACCAATTGAAGTTGTCGAATGTGTTGACGTATTGTTAAACGCGAGTGAAGCCACAGTCTAGTAACAACATTTATATATTAGGAAACCCATTCCAACATGAATCGAAGGTGCAAAATAAAGTTAAGTCGTCTATCAAATCATTATTTTATTATGTGACGTAATGTTAGGAGGCAAAATTATTATAGGAGTTTTTATTTTATCGTAACAAATGTGGATTTAAAGTAAGGGAATGGTAGCGTTTAGATGTAAATTAGTTTTTTACGAGCCTGAAAGGCAAATTATTTATTTTCTAACATGTATATTGTATAGGGCCTACAAACAAGGGATTTTCTACTAGCTGTCATTCAGAAGTTTGAGTCTCGAGGGCTTGTTTCAAAATTAGTCATTTTTAACTCTCCTTACATCATTTGTTTTCTTATATAGATTATAGGAATATGTTTATATTAATATATAATATAACAAATTTGTTCGATTTAAAGAAAATACGGAACATCAAGAGTCTTGAGAAAATATTATAGTATTGTTGGAATATTTTTTATATTAATATATAATATAGCAAATTTATTCGATTTAAAGAAAATACGGAACATTAATAGTCTTGAGAAAATATTGTAGTATAGTGGTTTCTTATCATTTTAAGTATTGGAGGATATATTTAACATAGGAAATTTAATATCTATTTAAGTAGAGCTCAAACGGATACTAAGACCCGGTGAATTTTTTTAAATTTGTTGATTTGAACTGTTGAAATTTAAACCCATATTTTTGGTTATGTTAATAAAGTGTAGTAATATAGTAAATATAAATCAAAGTTAAAAAAAGATTTGAATTGAAATCTTTCTTAACTTTGAAATAAGGATATTTTTATAAACATTATAATTTAATTTATTTGCTATAATGTCTAAGCCACCAATGTGAGTTCAATACTCAATGTTTTGATTAATATGTAAATACATACATACGTTAGTTTAGGTAATTTTTGGTAATTTTCACTGACATTTTATTTAGTCAAATAATTTTAATAAAATTTTGTTTTATTTATTTAAGTGTGTAACCACCTTTGTGGTATAATGGTCAGAGTTCCTGGTTACACATTCAGAGGTCACGGGTTGCATCCCTGGTGGTTTAATAATTTATCTGAGAAGTGGTTGGTCTGAAACGGGGTCAAACTCAGTCTCATGAGAACAAATGAGGAGCTAATTGAATAAATAATTAGCAGCTACGGTCTATAAAACTGAGATTAGTGGCCAGAGAGCTTGTTTTGCTGACCACATGACACCCTCCATCCTTAAATGTTTATACTATCATTGCTAGCTGTGGCGGCCGTTCGGTCGGTATTTCTCACTTACTGGCTCGCCCCATGAAGCTATTTATCTGTGTAGTCTTACTTAGACTGGGTGCACATTGCATCTAATATTAAGTGTTAGCACACGATGGAACAACAGATATTTGTGTTATTATGTGGTGAGCTCTCTTGATTGCGTGTCTCAAAATTGGATGGGCGAACACTTCATGAAAATGATCGAACAAAATGATATCGCACTTTTACACAAATCAGTCGTCCTCCTTGCTCCCATGTTTCATGGACTAATATGCATATAACAGTTTTCATTGCGCATGGGTCACCATCTTATCTACTAGTTTGTCGAAGCCAGTGTTGTCGGGTTTTTTTCTGTTGCAATATGTCGGCGTCAAAGCTGAATGGAAGCGATTTACATACTTACTTCAAAGTTAGTTGTAGTAAAACACATAGTATTTTTGCACGAGAAACTTGGATTGTACAACTTTAATCTAAATGACTATCATAACAAAGTTTTAATAGGCCCCCTTTTTGTTAACATTGGATGAAAACAGATACTCCAGTCGTGTTCCTCGTCTTCTTGAAGAATCACCAACTTCTCCCACAACAAAAATGGCACTTCTTAAAACCCTTTTCTCCATCTTGACAAATACAAAAAGTATGAGAGAAGAAAATATTTCATTGTGGTTTGTGCCATCATTTCCCATTATCAAAACTAATTTCACACAAATCTGTTCAACAACACCAAAACATCTTTGCTCCATCGTGTGTTAACACATAATATTTGATGTAGTGTTCATCTAGCATAAAGGTAGCTTACAAGTATATTTAATAAAAGCTACACGATTAGTGTGCCTGGAAGAATATTGTAATACTTTGTATAAATGGTATCACATGATCATACAGAACATATGTTCTTATAAAGTATTTTACAGCTCGGAACCCAATTTTCAAAAATCTACCTTTTAGTAAATTTTCCTTAGAAAAACTAAGATATTATTTGATGTTCATATGAAACACATTTCATATATAAATTTAAACAACTTTTTAATAGCTATATATCATATATTTAGAATTTTCAAAATCGGTCATCAATAAACTGGCTTCAATTTATTTTCCTAATGGAAATTAATTTGAATTTTCATGTTAAACACTACCCAGATAACAAAACTCTTAACATCATTTTTAAAATTCTGCGTTTTCAAAAATCAAGCCTCGTTAAAACAACCTTGACCAATTTTTCTTGAAAAATCTTTTACAGTAATACTTGACATGTAATTTACTCCACAGTTATCCATAGAAACAAAATCGTTAACTTTTGTTTCAAATTTCTAGAATTTTTAAACATCAGTCATTTTTTGCTTAATTTTATAGCTAGAAACAAAACAAAGATTAGATATAGAGCTCTCCAACTATAAAAATTGAGTTTTGAACGATATACCTTACATATTTTAGATTGTAATTCTGGGTACTGACAGACATACTGAGAAACAGACAGAATTATTGTGATATGCACTTCTTAAATTTCGGGAGCACATAAAACATCAAGAATAATCAAGTAAAAGTAAATATTCAAAATATATCTAGATTATTCTAAATATACTATGATTACTTAAGTCACGATATTAATGGTATAGTCAATTATAATATACTTACATAGTTGTACTTAAGGTCCGGATGCATGTAATCGACTCCTGTAACAAATACGAAACATTTATTTTAGAGTTAACGTGTATTACAAACTTTCTATTTGCTAGATACATTATCTTGATTTTGACATTATTGAGAAATAATATTATCAGATAAATCAGAGTTTATTTGTGTGCATTGTCTCTTACTATCCATTAGGACTGCTCGCATATTTACACTAATGGGATAAGTTGTAAAAGGTAGGGATTTAGAGGAATTCTACCCTCATTTTCGTAAAGGGAGAGTAAAATAATATAGGAAAAAAATCCATCAAACATTAAATCGAAATTCAAACCATGACCTCCGCATCACCGTAAACTAGACCAGTTTAGTTTAAATCTTGGTATTAGTACCCAATGGTGGGGCTGTCAAAATTCTTAATTATGATATTAGCTTAGGAATCTGTCATATTTAATTATATATTTAAGTATAAATATATAATGTATATATATTATGTATTGTAGCATGTCACTCAAGTAAAATGACATCTACAAACCGTAATCTATAAAAAATACTAAACTGAGATAAAAGAATTCAAAGAAGAGAATTAAAACTGCTATATTCTGCAATAATATCATTAGTGTTCTACTTATATTAAGCAGATGTCCCCGGATACAAACAACATGCTTGGACAAACTATTTTGCAAGTATGGTGGAAGCGAAGGCGTGGCAGTTTTAACAGACNTCTGAACCCTTGAACACTCGATGTTGACGAAGGACCGGACTGTTGTTGGTTCAATGCCTCGAGCTACGAGCATTGCTGCCCTAGCGGACTTCCTTGGCAACTCTTTATCCACTATTCCCCCCTCCTCCCTATTTCTTCCTTTTCCCTCATTACATGCCCATATTTGGTCCTGTTTAGAATCATAAAAAAAGAGTATATAACGGGTGACCCCAGTCCTTATGACTCCAAAATATCCCATGACGCCGTGGACATCATGCTCACTTGTTAGAATTTTTGTATGGCTACAAGCAGGTTGTCTAACGCCTATATTTGAGGACCTAGTTAGGTCAGTACCTCACAGATTTCTTGTTGGCACCCCTTTTTCTGTGTTACTATTTTGGGTACGCAAAGTGCAGAACACGGCTAGTTTTGTATAGTGGCCCGCACAGATAATATTTTCATTTTCCTTTTGTTGGCACCACATTTGTTTAAGTATTTAAAGTTAGTGTGTACTAGATTTGATGTATACCCCAGGGAGTGGGTAATGGTATAAATGTACTATTGAGTGCTCTGGCAGTACCCACTGGGAAAAGACAGGCCATAGTACTATTTTGTGTTGACACCTGATAGTTAGCCATCTGTTAATGTAATTGACAGACCGTCATCTTACCATTTATTATTTAGTGTGGCTATGGGACCTTTCTTAATTTCAAATCAAGCTAGCTAGCTTGGCCGACATTCAGCTTAGTAAAACTATAGAATTTATAGTTATATTTTTGTTAGTTATTCACCATGTTTTCTGTTTAGACCCTTTTGGTGGTAGTCTGGCGCTAGTCTGTCTGTTTTGGAATACAATACTGTCCATCAACTTAACTTCCTTGTGACTGTTACCAGTGTCGTCTTGGACACGTATTCTCCCGTGCTACGGGAAGTTACTTTATTTTTGGAGTTGTTAAATCTTAGCATATTTATCAGTTTAAAACTTAATGTTTTCCTTTATATTTCTAAGAGTTACATGTTTTTCCTAATCAATTCAATAGGCATTTGTTACTGTTTATCTTTCTTTGGTCCTGCATTTAATCTTGTTTATCAATTGTAACCCTATATCATCTTTTTATGTTCTTATAATAAATATAATAATTTTACCTATTTATTTCTTTTACTCATATGAAATATTTCCCAGTCTCTACTTTGTTATACATTTACTTTGTAATAGTTATCGTTACCTCCTCTACATATTAGAATGAAAGGGAAGTTACTATAAAGTATATATGTATATATTTGATTATATATGTATATGTATATGATTAGAATAACCAAAGTATATGGGATGCATATATCTTAGTTATGTAAGAATATCAATCCTAATCCAAAACACTATAGAGCTTGTCGGTATCCGATTGATTTAAAGAACTATTAAGTTATTCATCACATTCGAGTATTATGAATACTCTCGTTGCTCTTAAGTAAACAGAAACCATTATTAACATGAAAATACAATATATTAAATACTGGAAGGGACATAATATATTCTATATAGAGGCTATTATAGCTTTGGACGAAAAGTTTCACCACCTAGTAGTAAATCTATAATCCAATGGATAGCACTGTACTAATGTGTATGTATCGTCTGACATGGTTCAACAGTAACGGGGGTATCAGGGTTCTAATACCAGCTGAATTTTGTGAGTATTTTTCCTTTGTGGTGTCTCACCTTACATATATGCAAATACGAGTAGATACCCTTTAAAATCTTCCTTCCTTTTCCCTCTAATAGTGTAAATATGCGTGCAACCCGAATGAGCGGTTAGACGCGGTGAATGCCTGTAGTATATACAATATCTCTCTAATTATCTCCAACTTGTAAAGCTTTGTCTACCACCCTCAAATAATGAAAACATTGATTATGTGTAATCTATTTGTGTTTCATATTTGATGGTAGTTCTATGGAATAATTTTAACTCATCTAATTTGATAAGCACATTTCCAGTATCTGAAATATTATTACTAGAAAATGACAACTGATTTTTACAAACAAACACTCATTTTTAAGTTTAAATGTTCAGGATTTCACAAAAATCAAAGAAATTGCAATTTTCCCAGTGAATTTTCGGCTTTTCGTTCTTTGCTCACATCACAATGGAAACATTGAAATGTGTATGGTTTTATACCTTTAAATAAAATATTATTCCTGGGATAAATAATAATAGCTCATTCTACACATCAAATATTTATCTATGGTTAAAAAAATATCTAAAAACTTAAGTTGTACGGTAAAATAGATTTAAATACAATGGCAAAAATTGTATATATTGTACTAAAAAACCAATGATAGTAGGCTAGAGATACGTCATTTTTTTGAATTGTCTGTTTTTCTTATTCTTTATTTTTGAATATCTACCTAAGATCACAAAATGACCATTTTAATAGCCGGTCCCAGCACATTTTTACCTATATTATTTTATTGGGTGATTAATTAACTAGACTGGGGAAATATTTATTGTTAATTCTCATTTAAATCAACAATATTGACTATAATTTAAAAATAAAAGGTTAAATAGTAATTTTTTTTTAAATATTATATGTTTTGTCTCCTTATAGATTTAAAACGGTACAACTATGTATACATATGTTTTGTTTTATATTATAATTTCAAAAAGTGATAAAATTATCTTGAAATGTGTTTAGATATCACTTTTATTTGTTTAAATATGGGTTTTGGTTATCATTTTATTTTTTCAAATAATATTTCAATGAAAATAAGTTCAATAAGTTTTCCATGTTACCACTTGATTTTGAGTGGACCATATTTCAAAGTAAAGTTTTGTGAACCCCAACTATTGTCTAATACTCACACATTCTCTCTCTCTCTTGCTCTCGCACACATACTATTTATCCCAAACACTCTTTCACACATTGTTTCACACACCCTCTCTAACAGACACACTATCACAATGTATATCTCTCACACACTCTGTCGCACTAACTTTCTCTCTCAAAATCTTTCTCACACTCTCTCACACTCACACACACATACACACACTCTCACACACAATTTCTCACACACAATATATAACACACACACACCCTTTCACACACACATACACACTCACACACACTCTCTCATACACACACACACACTCACTCACACACACACACACACACTCTCACTATTAATATATCGCACAATCTCTCTTTCAAAGTCATTCTCATAATCACTCTTATCTCACATACTCTCTCACCTTATCTCTTATAAAATTCCTTTCTCTCATGAAATCTCTCTCCCTCACACACATTGACTCATCTGTACAATCATTCTTTGTTTACATCACCATGAAACTCATTATTTTTGTATATTTGTATATCGTTAACTTAAATATTTCTCTTTGGTTAAAATTAACAACTAATTCTTACTTGAGTGGTTCGTTGCAATGAGAAGGTAGGGCTCATTTTAAAGTTCTATTCCTGTCGTGAAGGAGGAAAATATACAGTTTGATTCGAATTACATACCAAAAGCAATAAATCTAAGTATTATTATTATTATTATTATTATTACTACTAGCACTACGTCTTACTACCCGTTCGGGTTATACGCACTTACGCTAATGTGTAATGGTAGGGTGATTGTAAGATGAAGTGAAGAACCTACAGTTTAACGTGTAATCCGAACCACGGTGGAGGCCTGGCATTCCCCACATTCACAAGTTGCTATTATTATACACCTTGTCAGAGCTGAAGGAAGATTTTGGCAATCAGATAAATCTGTAATGGGACCGGGGATTGAACCCCGGACCCCAGCGCAGAAGCCCGACCTTACCCCTGGACCACCAGGTTACCAAATCTAAGTAAAGTTGAAATCCTTAGACGAGTAAACTTCTGACTAGAAATTCAAGTGCGAGCCTATTATATAGAACTTTTCTAAATACAATGTTAAGATTAGTTCAGTTTTACACGCGTGTTTTTCTTTTCATTTATAAGTTGTCAAAAATGTATAAAGTACAGAGGGTGCACTTGAAAAGTAGGTAATATTTTACAGTTTCCATTCTTCATCATAAGCTATCACGTTTAATAACCCTTTTCTCAACAACTACTTTAGCGCGACTAGCTTTATGAGAAAATTGGCTCAAATAACTAGTCAAAAAACTAAACATAATAAAGCTGTGCATATAAACCCTGACTTAATAGGTTAATATCGCCAATAAAATGAAAAACATAATCGTGAGCATTTAATCAAGTTGAAATACAAATATATCCAATTTGTTTAGTGAAGAATAGACAACACAAAAACTAGCCACAAAAATAGACATAATTATTTAATAAATTTGATACCAGCAAAATACTGAATGTAAAATTTGGTTTAGCAAGCTCTGGACCAATTTATCGAATGTATTTCGTAGTAAGTTAATTTAATTTGTCAAAAGTATACATCATGAATGAAGAGAAAGCCGTGCTTTTGGAAACGTGGACCAAATGTTATGATCTTTTATTTATTTATTCTGGTGTTGGGGAGGTTTAAGTTCAATACCCGGCTAAGTCTACCAAGGTTTTTTTTTCTTAATTATTACTTATCTCTTTCCTTCCATGCATATTAAGGTACATTTCCTCTAAATCCTAACTTGATTAGACTTACTCAATTTGTTTCATTAAATGAGTAGTAAAACTTGTAGCAAGTAAAACTATAAACATTAAATAAAAAACAAGGATACAAAGAAAAAATTGTTGATTTAAACACAAGGATTATTTGAAGACAAAATAGATATTTGTATTTAATAGCCACGATTTTTGTATACATATAGCAAACTTTAATTTGTTTTTTTAGTCTAAGATTTAAGGAATTAAAGTGTATTTTCTGATCGACCGACAATGGTTCAGTGAAATCTCAGTTGAAAGGTGGGTTCAGAACAGGGGTGGCTAACCATTGGATGGTATATTATTCACATGTCTCTTTGTTTGGTCTATATAGTCTTATTTTTTTAAAAACATTATCAACAGCCCGCGTTTAAAAATAATAATATATACCTTAGAAATAATAATTTAACTTAGAATGAGATTATGAAATAATGTAGTAAGATCTATTACCAGTATTTGAAAAATATGCTTTATGTCAAACTTATAGAACTTCATAAAAATCTGAGAATTAATCTTTAGTTTTTTTAAATTATTATTTAAAATATAATATTCAATATCGTTCGTGTATACAGTAGTGTGCTTACACCTTATCACAGTGATTTTTCGTCAGTCTATTTTCATTAACCAGGCCTTCTACCCTCATTTATGTTACCTACCTGGCCACCATAGACATTTGAGTTTTCAACCTATTGCGTAAAGCATTTAATTTCTAGTTTATTCTCGTTATTGAAAAAATGTACGTATTCTATTTTAACTATTTTTAATCATTTTATTTTTTTCTGCATCACGTCCTACTACACTCCAAATATCAAAGGAAGGAATTTTCTCATATCTAGAAAAGTTAACTAGACCTACTTTCTAGGTATAATATGTTATAAATTTTCTTCCAACCAAAATTCCACTATAGATGTGTATCCACATAGGTATTTATTGAATTTAAACGCTTTAAGCTGTGTTATCATTAGATAAATTGGACAGTATAGTTTACATACATAAATTAAGCGGAATACCAGTTGATAAGAATTCCCTCCAAACTGAAAGCGTAAATAAGGGAAAAGCGCATAGTTTTATTAGGAATCTTGCTTACATCCTTGAAGGGTCAACATTAATTTAAAATTTGAATATATTAATAAACATTTATAGTACCCAAGCACTTTAATTTTTGAGATTAGCATGGGGTTAACCTTTCTCGGGCTTGACGCTTTTCTCCCCGTCAGGGATAGCTGCGTATTTACACCAATGGGGTGGTAATAATTTGGACAGAGGTGAGGGAGTGTGAGAAACAATTTACGTAAATATTCCTAAGAGCAGCACACTGCATTTTGAACCAAGATCTTCCTTTAACCAGAAACCAGACTAAACGAAACGAATATTTTGTCCACGGGCCGATTGGCACGTACTAGAATAAACCTATATGTTACTCATGTAGTGATGCAAACTATGCGTTAAAAAAATTTCACTGTTCATAAACTAAATGTAATCCAAGAGTTATTTGTGCCATGAACTTTGTGTTTGCTTTAGCAGATTTAATATTTCATAACAAAGGAATAACTCAGAGTGACACCATCCAGTTTACTACCGAGTAGCTTAATCCATGGATCTGAGACACTTAAATGAACCATCAATTCTAACGTATAGTGGTTTTGTCATATCAGTAGAGATTTTGTAGAGGTAATTGAATTTATCTAAGGTAGTAAGAAATATGTATTCTTTTATGTAAAAATATTGTAGTAACTATGATTTTATAGACACAAAATTTGTTTTAGAAGAGATATTTAATTTCCACTGTATAAATACAGAATTTCATCAAAAAATCAATTAAATCGCTTACACGCTGAGAGAACCCTAAGTACTAAACACTATATGGGAAGGGATTTATTTCGTTTTGAATAGTAGCAAATATTTACATATTTTAAGTACACATTGAGTATGAACTTGAGTCAAAAATATTGGAACTATTTCTCTACGACATCTACTGGGGTAAGCTGTGTGTGTAAATATTTGTATTTGGTGACTCTCTTAGCCAACATGATCGATATAATTAATTATTTTAAATAATAAAACATAATGTTGACATGAATTTAAATAGTCGTCGTAGCAGTCGAAATATAAATGCCCAAGTCAATTTCTTGCTTATTCAAATCAAAGGCTATGTAGCAAAATCCAGAAATAGTTCAAATATTTTGTATTTTTTGTACAGACCTATATTTTATAGAGGCCTCAACACCCTCTTTTTATGATTATGTTATCAGAAACCTTAACATACTAGCATATATTCACTCATCAACTGATGTAGATAATATATAAATAAACAAAAATCTATAAAAAAGTTTTTATCAAAGATTTATTCCAGGGCAAGTAATATTATACTGCTCTGTCCCCACGCTTTAAAGCTTACTTTATTTTTCTAATTTGGTTAAAAATTAATTTCAACGGGATTTTAAAACCTGACAGCTCACATCATTATAATACCACTATACCGTTTAAATGTGACGTTAAAATTTTTAACAAGGATTAATTATATTTATCAAACACGATTCTCAGTATTTTCTTTAAATTTAACATTTTTTTGTTTACTTTGTGTGGTATTTTAATCCTGTGTGACATTCTGATCCCTTATTGATAATACATTTTTCCTTATTTTATTTTAAACAAAAAACTACGTCACTATATATTAAAACATCACTTTGAACTGAAATGTTTGGCACCTGAACACAAAACCTGTGATTTTACTTTATCGGGACCCCTTGCAGAGAGGAAGTATTCTGATCAACGAAAAGTCAAATTTAAGATTTTGATGGATATGGATGTTTCATGATACTCTGAACCTAAAATAGTGGTTTTAGCATTTAGATCAGGAGAGAAAGAGGAAAAAAGTATTTTCTAAAAATTGGCTTAAACGATATTTATTAAATAATATATATTTAGCACCACGTCTTATTACCCGTTCGGGTTATACGCTGATATTTATTAAAATTCATATCTAGGCACTGTTTGGTATTATAAACAAAACGTTAAATCACATTTTCCCATTAAAATGCATTTCAGGGTACTTCAGTTTAGCAAATATTTTCTAATATTGATATTATCTCCACCCCTTTTTGAAATAAAAATAAATTATATTTGCTTGGTTTAGGAATGTTAAAAGAAAAATTGTTGGCATTAGAGTTTTAGATTATTATTATTATTATTAGCACCGCGTCTGATTGTGAGATGAAATGGAGGACCTACAGTTTAACGTGGAATCCGAACCACGGTGGAGGCCTGGCATTCCCCACATTCACAAGATGTCTTGTCAGAGGTGAAGGAAGGGTTTGGTAATCAGATAAATCTGTGCCGGGACCTGGGATTGAACCCCGGCTGCCAGCACAGAAGTCTGACACCTTACCCCTAGACCGCCAGGTCACCAAAGAGTTTTAGACCTATTGTGTGAATTATTTAACTTATAGTTTGTCTTGCTATTGACAATAGGTAGGTAATCTATTTTTATTATTTATAAGTATTTTATTTTTGTTTGTATAACGTCGTACTACATTACATATATCATAAGAAAGATTATTTGATAGTTAGAAAAGTTACTAGACCTACTTTCGAGATAAACTATTTATACAATTTTCTTGCAACCAAACCACGACTAGAATTTTGAAATAAAAGCTAATAATGTATAAAGTGCTTGGAACAGAATAAAAAAGGTGGTAGTTGAGGGTCGTGAGAAATATATGTGGATCTGCGATGGTAGGAAGTTTAAAAAGAGATGCGTGCTGGAATGAACATGGGAAAAAAGCTGTTAAGAAAAATAAAGAAGCTTACAAAACAGTAATAATATATTAGTAGGGAAACCGAACGTAAGAGGCTGTGGGACATATACAAAGAGAAAAAGATTAAATCAAAGAAAGTACCAAAGAAGAGCAAGGAGCTATATTAATATTATAGTATGAAATTTGGTACCTGACAGCTACATTTTATCAAAACTACTCTCATAGACTTATACTTTAAGTCATGTTATTAGCAACTTTTACATCTGATATATAGTATCTATAGTTATACAAAGTTCTGGCAGTATAGTCTTAAAAATAAATAATAAATGAAAAATATAAGTTTTTACTTTTAAAATTAAAATGTTATCGTTTTATTACTGTAGGCCCACATTAAGGAGAAAAATTATATACAAAAGTGATACACAGAATGAATGAATCATTTTCAAACAGTTCTGGCTTAAAATAATTCTCCCCTAACCCTCTCACTTCCGTATAGCTTCAAGAGTCACTCATGGCCAGTCATAATGAAAGAGAAATATTTTATGATAGATAGTACCGTTTGAAAATATATGGCGTTGGCAGTTCTACTTCGTCTCAAATTTGATAGAACATCCGGTAGGTGAACTCCTAATACCATAATAAATATGTGTGCAGACCACTTCCAAAAAATACACTCTCGTTAAAAGTTCAAATCTTCCTTCTCTTAAGCACTTTCTCCTGTGTGCTGGCAGCAAGGTATTGTTTACTATAAGATTATCCCGCGTGTGGGCAATATGTTGACATGATCAGAAGCTTGTGATAGGAAGGAAGGAAGAATATAGTAAGGGTGTAAACACTCCCTACTTGAAATTCTCCCTCCATTCCCCCTCACCAACCCTCCTCCTTAATATTGTTGTTTGTCTTTTCTCACTGTTTACATGGACCTGGGCTTAGAGCAAACCTGATTGAGAGCGTGTAACTCTCGCCACTACTACGACAACAAACCACGCAGATGTTTTGGAGGTATAGTGGCGTTACATATACAGTGGATACTATGATTTTTGATGTGGTTTAATGTTATTGAAAAAATATCAATGCAACAAAATAGGTGTGAATTTCTTGGAGACTAATAATATTAATTTAAGTAAGGGAAAGTTAGAAAATGTTCATAACATATTTGATAAAATTTGTTCTATCGAACTGATAAATCAACAATTTAAACTTCCAAAGTAGACCTAAATAAGTCAAATCACGTGAAATTAAAACCTCTCATAAGGAACTCAGTGCCCAATTGTGGACCCAAAAATAATATATATTTTATTCCTAGCTCGTAATATAAATATATCCTGGATAGGAAGCTTGCAGTTTTTATCTAATACATTGTATTAGTAGTCTGTTAAAACTAATAAAAAAAAGCGGTTAACCCCAAAGAAATTGAAAGAAAACATTTTATTTTGATTTTCTGATGTATTAGGTGTGTAGAATAACATAATAAAAGATGGCTTAGATAGGCTCACCAGAAGTGGTCCTATTGTGGCGTCAAAAAAGTAGCTGCCAATGGTAAATAAATGAGTGAAATATACGCAATTTGTTGACATTTGAAAGTGATCCTGGATTAGACAACCTTTCACAGGGACTCCAGGGACTTTATACTTGACCGGAGGCTGGTAAAGTTGATTTGGATACTCTATTGAAATCTAAATGTATTAAAGTGCTTAGGAAAGGACTAAGTTCAAAGAAAAATAAATTAATCAAAGGTTCAGAAGCAAGCAAACTGTTGTTGAACTACAATTAAAAATTTTGAAACAGTCAGAGAACTCCTAGGAGTTGATCGAACAAGGTAGTGAAAGACATGCATCTCCACACTATAATTGAGTGCTTATCCATATTTGCTGCAGCACCCGCCAATTATCTAAAATCTACATGTATCTACTTTCAGAACCTAAAGTTATTAGATATTAAACATCTTGAAGTGTACCATAGATTCCAGAATGGATTCAGTGTCATTAGGCGCCGCAATCAATACTGGGCTGGCCTTGGATCCGACTAAATGATTGAGCAGACTCGTAGGTGACCCATCAAGAACCCTGTTGGATTAACCAGAGGAAATGGCATGATTGAACATCAAAGAGCCGTATGGACCGGGTTTGCTCCCATTTGTTCCTCGTAGAATTACGCCATGCATGATCTCACCAATAAAGTGTACACAACAAATGAACAACACAACGAAGCGACTACCTCACGAATGAAGAAGGACAGGAAGGACTTTACAAAACTTGCCTTGAGTATTGAAGAATATTCTCCATTCTTGGAGGAAACGACCTTGCGAAACATTATCAGAGAGATCAATGCTGTTATGAATGTAAATTTTCAAGATATTTTCAATGTAGGCAAAATCATAGTTAAATAAATGTTAGGACAAATTGTTTTTGAATATTTATATAAGCGTAAGAATAAAGTCAAGACATTAGCATCCGCTTGAGGTAGCAAGGTCAGTAAGGACCAGATCATTTTTCCAGCTCTGTTGTTTCTGAGGTTCCTGTTTGTATCACAGTCAGGAAAGCTAAGTCTAGATCATGTGATGAAGTATAAACTTTCACTGTACCCACCATCATTGCTTGAAGCAAAGTATTTTTACGAAAACCTGAGAAAGAGCCACTTTAGGAGGCCATACGAAGCCATGTCAAGTCATCGGATGTTGCTGTAATTGAGTCCATTCCAAAGAATGATCACTACATACTTGATGGGGGATCAATTCTACATCGGTTGAAATGGAAGGGAGGAAGTACCTAAAGTTCAATTTCTGATAACTATTCGTGTTTCATATCAAATAGCTACGGCAAGGCTATGGTTTTGTTTGATGAATACCATGGACAACCAAGTATAAAGGACAATACAAATTTACGTTGAATAATCAATTTTTCGAACAATGTCAACATAAGATAAGGAACACAAAGTGTTGGGAAAATTAAATATTTCCTATCAATGAGAAAAACAAACAGGGTTCCATCTATCTTATCGCTGAAAGCTCATGTCAGAAAAGCTGTCATGTTTTATACGGTTAAGGAGACGCAGACGTAAATATAGTGAAAGCAACCATTGAAATGTCATCTTACAGGTCTACAACTCTCATCTGAGGGGACACAGACCTATTGGTATTGTTTCTGTATCATGCTGGAAATGACTGCAAGGATCTTTGTTTTCAATCAGACAAAGACAAAGAGAAACCATATGTATATAACATCAAGGTTCAAGGTTCTCCCATGCATTCTCTGGTTGCAACACCATATCAAAAATCTATGGGGTCTGCGAGAAGCCTGTCTTTCAGAATGTTGTTAAAGGCGATCCTGTTTTTCACAGTTGTTCTAAAATACTTTGCATTCCAAACGCAGATCAAGATACTCTAGAGACCACGGGCTGCAAAGTAGTGGTGTTCATGTTTAAAGGTAACCAGTCTGATTCTCTAATGTCACTATGTTACAGCATTCTTTTATGAAAATTTTCACAGCAAACATATTTGTGAAGCCCGAAAGATTACCTCCAACACCGTCGACCACAAAACTTCACTCTCGGTGAGTTTACTTACAAGTCATGAAGGGGTTGGGCAATAATGACGACATGCATCCAACTAAACGGGTGTAGATTATACAAGATGGAAAATTTCTTCCATTAATGATGAAAAATAGTCCTGCACAGGACAAACTTCTTCAAATAATCCGAAGCAATAGCCCTGCGCGATGTAACAAAATGCGATGGAGCTGAAAGAAATTGGGCTTGTGTGCAGCACAGCACAATATCAATAAGGTAACTGTGGCAATATGACTCAACATCCAGTTTCAGATGAGGAATATCTTGAGAAATATCTGTGAAATATCTATAAGACAAAACTACGTCATTTTTTGAAGTTATGTTTAATATAGTGAGTAATTTTTAAAGGCGAACAAATGAGAATGTTTAATAGTAAAATAAGTGACTAAAATGTTGTCATTTATTACTAAGTTTTTTCATATAGTGCTCAAACCCCTTCCAGTGGTCCAATTTTTGACAACTTTTCTTATTTTCTTATATATATCACATATTAAATTTTTATTTTTTATTTAATTTTTATTTTTATTTTAATTTTTTAGATCATGAGATATATTTATCAGACTATAGGCGAGATACTCAATAAATTGGCATGATATTACTTACAGGGTGTTTATAAAATCTCTGTCCAAACTTAAGCCACAACATCTCTGAGCAGAGCGAATCAGGAAACCTATTAGAAAATTTGTACAAAAAAAGTAATCTTGTATTACTTCTCGTAAATGTAAGTTCAAGCAACCGTGACGGGAGTACGACACTGTAAATAAGTACGGATACAAGTTGGTTACCAATAGGTGGGCACCTCATGGGTTGACCTGGTTATAACAGTATTCGTCGGTTGCATTTGACGTGTTTTCACCCTTCAGACACGCTGCTCAATGCCCGGAACTTCTGGCCGCCTAGTGATATGCAACTTGTTGTACCCAGTATACATACATATGTAAAGCTGCGTACTCCCAGCGTTGTTGCACCTAACTTCCATTTCATACGGATTAAATATTATTACTATCATTATTATTATTATTAACACCGTGTCTTACTACCCGTTTGGGCTATACGCATTTACGCTAATGTGTACTGGTAGGGTGATTGTGAGATGAAATGGAGGACCTACAGTTTAACCTGGAATATAAACTATGGTGGAGGCCTGGCATTCCACATATTCACAAATTGTGATTAATACACGTCTTGTCAGAGGTGAAGATAGGGTTTAACAGTAAAATAAATATGTGCTGAGACTGAGGATTGAACCCCGAACCCCCAACACAGAGGTCCGACACCTTACCCCTATACCACCAGATCACCTAAACAGTAATCTAATATTTCTTTTACTGACAGTTATTTTTACTATGTATGTTTTGTATTCCCGCAGTTGTTGTGATAAGTTTGAGTAGAGGCTTTAAAAAAATCCCTGTATATACTCTGAACAAATACAGTGTTGCAATATAGTTTTAGTCCTATTTAACATCCTGCTTGTGTTTAAAAAACCACCCTTTTAACTGTTAGAAGTATAGATAGGTAATTGGACTAGATAAGAACTGGGAATTAAAATAATGTATATTTTAGGTACCTGGAATCTTTGGTATCTTTGACTCCCGTAACAACTACGTCATAATTTATGTGTTTTTACTATATAGATTTTGATGCACTCATGAGGAAATTTAACCACTAATCGGAAATTATATCTCAATTGTTAAAGGGAATGACGTATCAGAATATTTGAGAAAAACGCCTATTTTAGAGTTCATCAAAACGGATTTTATTATATAAAAAATATATTTTTCAAATTAAAAATATCTATTTAAAATTTGTCCTAGCCTATAACATTAGCTTCTGATGTGTTTCTAAAAAAAATAGCTCTTAAGTAATTGTATTTTATTTTTATCATATTTGTTATAAATGAAAAAATAAATTGTGATACGATCGTATAAATTCTCCTAAATAATAAAATACTAACTAATATTTAATAAAATGTTATCTGACTATTTGTAATTATTTATTTACTCATTATCTAGGCGCCTGAAAGTTTTATTTTGTTTTGGTAGGTTAATTAGAAACTACTACACGTTATTTTTAATTTAGGAGGTAGGGGTTTTAAAATATACTTGAATCCATTTCGTGGTATTCACCATTTTTACACATTACCACACCGTATACATTTTAGAGTAGAAAACTGTCTACCAAAATAAAATTCCCGGGTTTATTCCCTATATTGGCCAACAAATGTAGTTGATGAAATAGGGACTTACCTTTTGCAGCGATTAATTAACGGCTGGTGGGCCTGGGTAATACAGGCTGTGTCTATTTTATATTTGAGTTAGTTTGTAAGCCATGCATTATGTTCAGATTGCTAAATATATGCATGTTTAATTAAATACTTGGTTAGTACGTGTTGTGTTTGTTCTAGAGCTACTTGCATTAGTTCGTAAACTTTATACTGATATCAGTTATTTCAAGATGTGCACTCTTACAAAAACCAAAGTTGGATAGCCCATACAACATGGCGACTTCCTACCAATGAGCAAGTGGGGAAGTACTTCGTTCTACTTTGGTTCCTCTTGCCAAAAATAAATAAACATTATCTATAAAATATAAACGGCCCAATTGATATGAGATGATTAGATTCGATTTTATGAAAGGTCTTTGTTTTATTACATATTTTATATATTATAAAATTTTATCTGGTTTGAGTGAAATACTAATTGCATTGACTGATATTTTTTTTAAGTTGCAAAATGATTTGAAAAACTACTGACTAGCGATTACTGACTAGCGACTACTGACTCTACTGACTATACGAGACTTTATAAGCTATCTTGTTTATCCTAGCTTTCTAGCTATTTAGAAAATAGATATATCCTAGTAAATTAATTAATATTTGAAGATGCACAGAACCAAAATATATTAATTAATGTAATACTAAAGTCTATTTTAACTATATCTTTTATTTCACCTTTGTGTGTACAGAAGACTTGAATTGCTTTTAATCCATCTTATGGATCAGAAAGTAAGATAGTCCCACTTATAAAAAAATATTGATATCCCCCCACCCTCCCTCGTAAGATTATGAAACTTCAAACATTGTAAGTGTTTTAGGAAGTTTAGGCAAGCTTTCCGGCATTCCAGTGGCGCTACTGTTACATGGTGGTGTTGATATTATCGATACGTTGTATCTCATCCAGCCAAAGGTCACATGATTACTACAAGAATGTCTCATTACACGGACAACCAGTTCGTGTTATATAAGAGCAATAACAGAGATGGAGGATAACTCATTCAGGGCTCTAACCAACACGCATCTTGTTTATGGAGCGCCGCACCGCTGCCAAGTTCGCCAAGAGGTTGGTGGTTGCAACTTTGAGCAACTACTGTGATGTGTGTGTAATACTCGTACCAATGTAGTCCTTAGAGTAACATCTTCCACGCATTTCATTTTGGCAAGATAATTCAAGATCATTCTGCATAAGATTTTATAGCCAACTTTTGGGCTATTAATGCGTAAACGACCACAACTGAAGAGTGTTTTTAGAACTATGTTAGTATTTTATCTTTTAAAATAAATTGTACGGAACTCCGCACGGACTTTCTTGCCTTATTGTTTAAAGATGGAGATATTGATGTATATTCAAAACTCGTAATATATTTGAAACGAAATAATATACACTAGCAAACCCAAACATAAATTACACTATACTTATGTAAAACTTTTTTTTTTAGTCCTGGATTTAAATTTTATAAATTTATTTTTAAAGATTTAATGTCCTCATATGTATGTTCGGACCGATAAAAAAGATCAATATTGGGTCCACAAGGGTCAACACTTCGTATTAAAAATTCAACTTCCGGTTAAAATTTCGTTATTTTAATAGGTGTTGTAAACCTTCATGCCATCGTATTGCTATTAAATTCCTCATTTATAAATTTTGATCAATAAAAAATGTAGATATTAACTATTGAGTATAAATGAATATATATATATATAATTGTTGTACAAACATTTCTCCTAAAAGGTTTAAGGAAAAACAGCATACACTTTTTTAGATACTTACTTATATTTAATTTCTCTCTGTCATTGGAGAATTATTGCGTTAAAACTTAAGCAGTATCTCTTTACAACTAAAGCCCACACCATTGTAATAATATATTTGCTAGTGTCTCAGAAACTGTTTGTTTTATAAATATATATTTCATAGTACGACAATTTTGCAATGATAAGTTATTTAGTATTTCAAACAATTGCGGAGAGACGGAAGTTTCTGCTTTTGTAAAGTACCCTAAAATTCATTTTTATGGTAAAATAAAAATAGCCAGTTTATTTATAATCTTAATCAACGCCTATATACGAATTTTAATCAAAAGCGTTAGAGCCAATTTTAAGAAAATCGATATTTTCTCTTTTCGCCCTTTATTAAACTACTCTTAATTTTAAGTTTAAACAGACACATAGACTGACGGGATTGCAAATACCATTTTTAGGGTTCGGGGGGTCGTGAGACGTCGACATCCATCAATATTACAGGCTAGATTTTTTTATGGTCGCAATAATTTACCTTTAGTTTTCGAAAAGTTAAAAAATAAATATATTTACGTATAGCTTAAAAGTTATTGGTTGTATAAAAATATTCATCAAATAGAATATTTGTATTATAAAGCAACCTACATATTAATTTTGTAATGATAAGTAAATCTTTTTTCAAATAGTTTAGGAGATATTATAAAAAAAGATAATTTACGCATCAGACCGGGGCCCTTAAAGTTATTTTGCCGAAATATTGAGGGTAGCCATTTTGTTCATAATATTTATAACTGTTTAAAAATGAAATTTAATAAAGATCGTTAGATCATATTTTGAGAAAATCGACTTTTTATTTTTTTGCCCTTCAGTAAACTAATATTAATTTTAAGGTTAGATATTCAATTCCATAAACCCCTTGGGGCAACCCTATGAATACCCTACATACCAAATTTTAGCTTGATCGGTAAAATAGTTTAGATTCTAGTTGGAGGTACAGACAGACAGATGGGCGGAAATTCAAAAACAACTTTTCCGGATTCAGAGGGTCATGAAATGTCGGCATTCATTAAAATCTCGAGTTCAATTTTTTTGACGATCACAATACTTTCTCTACCTGTAAGATAGCGAGATAGAAACAATATATATATTCACTCAAAATTAATTTATACTTTTAATACACAACCTTCTTACCCATTAAAACGATGTCGCACGATGTCGCTGAAGCCTTATTTGACTATAATGTTGGTTGAACGCTTCATGTTCATTACAAATTACAACTTAAATTGAAAAATATCAACATAAAACCAATTCAACCATTCCTTCATGTTATGACTCACCATTCCCCTAGGTCCTTTTATATTTATGTGTGCTATCTTTTTTTTAATTTTTTTGGAATATATACATTTCTATTTATGAATTCTATTAGGATGACCATCTATAAATTTACACCCGCAACTGGTGTAATCTGAGTTTTCAAATGTTTTATCTCAGATATTCAAAAACTGAACTCCAGCCACTCACTCCTATTGCCCCCTTTTTATGCTCCTTTTTCTTTATTTTTTTAGGCCTCCTATTTTATCTTATTTTTGTTAAGGAGTGTTCAGTGTTATTAACATTTAAATTCTGTATGACCAAACTTAAATTAAAATTTATTTATATCTATTATTGATTAATTTCTCTAAATAATATATTATATTTCTTCTTACTAAAAATTAAAAATATTAAAAAAAAACTACCATTAAATCTATTTTATAAATAATTGTAAGCTAAAAATTCATTCAACGTTATAACACTAATTTAAAGGCTATTGGGAAAATAAAAATAAAACCCCCCGAACTATAGCAACATAATAGCTAGATGTCATATTTGAACAGAATCCATCAAACCGTTTCAGATGTGTAGGCAGAGACAGACAGGCAGACAGAGAGACATGGGACAGAGAGGATTGTGACATTCACTTTTTTGGGTTCATGGACACACAAAGCTTAAAGATTCATATTAATCTAGAGGGTGAAAATTGGTCCTATTACAATACATTCTCTTTATAAGGGAACATATAAAAAAGGAGTAGTAATAAATTTAAGTGGATATCTTAACAAAGCGAACATTGAAACACCAAGTGAATAAGTTGTTAAATTTATGTTGTTAATATGACTATTACTATTACTATTATTATTATTATTATTATTATTATTATTATTATTATTATTATTATTAATATCAGTCCCATGTATATTTTAACTCACAAAGTTGTTCACGTGTTCTAAGATGTCAAACTTGTAATTATACTAAATGGCCAGTAATAGGCTAAGATTGGAATCACTTTCGGGCCAAATGGCTTGGCTTCCCACACCTGATTTGACACTATAATTTTTTCATTCACTCCTTAGATAATGTGGCTGTATTTTCCCTAACTTCTCTCCTCATCCTTAGCTGATTGATTAAGCAAAAAAAGATTATTTTAGTTAATTTAATTAATTTACTTGTATGTTTTCATTTCAAGATGCTTGGTGAAGTACAAACCAATAATAGTTTTTAAAAAGATTTAAAATGTTGGCATAAATCGTCAATGGATTCAAAATGATAAATTATTTAAACCAATACTTAATTTATTTAACATACTAGATAAGTTTGGTAATTTAAAATAATTACTAAAAATAATATGTCCTTAAATCTAAACTTTCTCTTAGTTTTCCCAGGGAACATATCAGTTCTACCTTTAAATTGTCGTTAGAAATAATAATGCGCCATTGCATTAAAATTATTATTTTTTAAGAATAATTTTAACGAATAAACTTTTATGAACAGTTAGAAAACGTAGAGAACCCTTTCAAGATTACCCCCATTTTAACAACGCCCTTTGGATACAGTAATGTTTTAATGGTTTCACGTGCTAAACAAATACATAACTTTTGGGAGATATTCACTCTGGGGAGTTACAAAGTTAGAGCTAAGCATGCGGAATACTTGCGGGAAACCTACGAACGAGCTTGGAAATTGCAATTAAAAGTTTAACTTTTACGTTTACTCCCTTTTTTGTGGGATTTATATTCAGCATATCTTTAATTTGGTGCTGTGAAACAGTATTTACATTGAATTACATTACATCTTCTTGTGCACTATCAAACAATGTCTATGTATAGATGTCTAGAACACATTTAATTATTATTTGGTATAATTTTAATCTTTTACTTTAAAATATTGCAAAACATGGTCAAATATCATTATTAAAATCCATTTTTATTTTTCATTACTATTATTATTATTATTATTATTATTATTAGCCCTGCGTCCTACTACCCGTTTGGGTTATTCACAATAACTTTTACAAGGTGAGCTCCATACACCGAGTCAGACATGCTCTTTTATTCTTAAAACTGATAATGTTTGTCTTCTTCACCCATTCGTCTATAATATTTAGCCGGGTATTTCATGTCCTACCCTTTCCTATTGATCCACACTCCTTAACTTAATTTATTTGCTTCGAAACTCTCTCCATACTCATCCTCTCAACATGTCCAAACAAACGTAACAGAGTTATTTCACATTGAACTATTGTATTCTCTTTCAAACCCACTCCTTAAACAGCCATTCATTATTCACTCTCTCCATACGAGTTTTTACACGTACATTTCTTAGCTATCCCATTCCATCGGATGTAATACATTCTTCAAATCACTTTCATTCTCAACCATTAATACTGCATCATCAGCATTCTTGTAAAATCTCACATAAAACGGGGTAAAGACGATTACTCTTAAAATTATCCATATATTATATTATAATTTATATTAAAAATAGTGTGTGTGGGGTTTAAGCTATATTTGGTTGGCACAACTCCTAGAAATAACATTTAGGAGAGAAAAAAACCTTTGGCTTGACTAACTCTGACAGTGTCACGATGACTCCTAAAACTCGAGACCACTGGCTGTGTTAGAAACGCTATTTTGGACGTTGTTATATTAATATTATTTTTAATGGCACTACCCTACCTACAACAATTATATGCTCAAAATATCTACAAGAGTTGAAAGAAAATACATATAATATAACAATGAACAATCTTAATAAAATTAATCACTGAATGAATATTTGTATTTATTTAAACTAAAATAAAAAAATACTGTAAGTTTCTTGGTGGTTTCATTATTAATTAATTGTGTTCACATCCCAATCCCACCTATGGACGTCATTTCTGAATTACAATTCTAGTCTTACAAGCTAACATAAAATTAATGCTTTTGAATAGATAAAGTATCTGAATATGTTTAGTCTTTTCTGATAGTTTAAAATAAATCCTGGCTTACTGAGGAGAAAGAGAGAGAGATCGGGGGGAAAATATAGTTGAAGATTTGGCTGGATATCACCAATAAAATATGTTGAAAAACAATAAAATGTAGTAAATTTGTTTCCTCTTCATAATTTCATACAATACACATTTTCTGGATATTACTAGGCTCTAGTTCTTATCTAGACTCTCATCTTTTTATTGAGATATTTGTATTGCACATTTAAAGTGGGTTACCACTTTTAAAACAAATTAGTTAAAGAATCACACAGATTTGGTTTCAAATTTTAAGGACTCTGAAGAAGAAGGCCCTAATCTTCTCCAAACATTACTTCAAGAATAAAATTAAAAAACTTTCTTTTCTTCAAGACCAAATAGAATGTTCATACACTATAATAAAGGCAAAAATGTTGGCCATGAATTATGGATTAATATAACATTTTATTTAATATAAAAGTTGAAAATCAAGAGCAATGAACATGAAAAATATTTTAAAAGGATTTAAAATATTTACTTCCATCTGTCATATTTGAAACGCCCGCTAGTTTAGAATTCCTTTTATTTTCTTAGTTATTTTATTAACTCCTTCCTTACGAGACGCGCTATTCACTTGTCGCAAGTCCAGCTGATGTCTTGAGTAATGATTGCTGACCCGAAAATAAATAAATCGTCAACAAACTTCTTAGAAAGATAAATGTGTGTAATTAAGAGGTAAGTGTTCATCCATAATACTAAATTCCTTATTTTAATTGTTTTAAACAACGCTAGATGATTTTCTCTTCATATTATTGTGGATGGGCATACATTATATTACATTATAGTTAAAACAAATATTATTTGTTATACGTGACAACATAGCCATGGAAGAACTTTGAAACCCATTTTAAGTCACCCAAAATAAATAATAAATGGTAAAATATTTTAAAAATTAAAAATATACAAGGAAATACATGAAAGGGAGGCAAACCACATTACAGAATATATAAGCACTCTCCATCATCATTGTCCATTTGACATTTCAACCATGTTCTAACAAGCATACCTCATCCATTAAAATATTAAACAACCATGGAGACAAAACACAACCTTGTTTAATACTTTGTTCAATGTCAAACCGTTCGCTAAAAGTTCCATTCACCTTAACACACGCGTTAGTTCCATCGTACTCAGCCATATTTTCATTTACTAATCATACATCCAAATCATAATCTCTCTCATAACATTCCTTAACTTTCTCCCATTCACTTGATCGTACGCCTTATTCATCTCAACACAACAAGTTTTCTTCATTAACGCCATATATTTCTCTAACACTTGATGCAATGCAAACATCTGGTCAATACAACCTCTACCTGTCAGGAAAGCACATTGCACACCCCAAATCTTTTCCGCACTTTTTCACGCATTCTCAATTAAGACTCTCCCAAAATCTTTGCCTAGAATACTGAAATAATTCTTACATTCACTATCACTGCGTTTGCCTTTGTACAACAGAACAATGACAGCTTTCTTCCAGTCATTAGAGAAAATTTGAAATCCCAGGACACACATTGATCAACTCACCCATTCTGGCCAACGGAACATACCCCCAAACTTAAGCATTTCCCTTGTAATCTCATTCCCAAGCATCTTTCACGCCTCTTTTATTCTGTTGCAAGCACTTTCTATATCATTAGCACTTATTTCAACATTCTGCTCTTGTAAAGATAGTTTTTAGCCCATACTTTTATCCTGTTACTCTTACCTTTTTGCTCTTACTTGCTTAATACTCTTGCACTTCTTCGTCACAAAATTTCTACCTAATTCAACGACTGATATCCCTAGGAAGTGATCCCTTTCAAATTCGGCTCCACACAGAGATATAGTATTCTCTTCTAAACTTCTAAGACTCTCATCATTTATCACAGAATATAACATTGTTCTCGGATCCCCCCTATTTCATTTATACAATAAAATATGCTTGTTCTTAAACCATGTTTTTGATACAAATTAACCTTTTTATAAATACACCATTCTCATTGACCCTTTCATCGCTATACCTTCCTAACACTTTTTGAATTCTCTCTTTGGGTACCTACCCATCAATTCATATCTGTTAACAAGATAATTCTTTCACATGCATTAAAAACTTAGTTTATTTCATTCCAAAACACAACTCTCACATTCTCATATTCGACCTCTACCAGAGCATAACCAGCAACCAACATAATTCTATGAATATTTATTTCTATACGTATCCATATAAATCTAGACGACACCAACCCATATCTTCTCACAAACCGCTTAGTTGTTGGGCCTAGTATTAAGCCTACTCCATGACTACCCTTTACCCATCTACCACACTTGACCACAGTGTCAGGCTACCATCAAAATATATTCCCCTTTCTACTTAGTTTTTCATACACACATACTATCAATTTTTCATCCAATTATTTCCTCTAACAGTTCATTCTGTTTACCACACATTCCTCTTGCTGTCCACGTTCCAACAGTTTATGTTCTCGTCAGATTGTCAACAGATGGGCCCTTCAGTCATAAACTGAGCTGCCCACCATAGCTCGTATATAAAGCTCCTATTATGTATCGGAATTTCAAGTATCCAATAATAACAGTTATTTAAATCAAAACCTATTGTGCTAGACCAGTTTTATTAAAAAAAAGTGTTAAAGCATACTATCTCTAGCCATTGGAATATAATATAAAATATGTTTACCCTTGCATTTGTAAGAAAGTCATGCTAATACTTCCCCTTTGTAGGATGGATCGGGCATTCAACTATTTTACATCTGCTTTTATTGCTTTAACCTTCTATAAGTCGTATTTAGCATATGGATATAATTCAGCCTTAATTCCAAGTAGTCTCCTACCATAGTTTATCTTATTTGGGCATGTAGAGGAGCAATATTAGAGTTGGATCTCACTAGTGAAAGACGGAGATATTTGAACCAGCCTTTATTATTTTACTCCTTTATTTTTGCTGATTAATAAATAATATGTTTATTTGACCCACTTATTGAAAAAAATTCTAGGAAGGTTTGACTAGAGGTAAATTATATTTAATGCTCCCATTTTCCTAGGACACAGACAAGAATACGTTGCCTAAAATCAATTATGGTTTGTTACATTATTTTAGTGTTCTCTACTGTGATTATTAAAGTACTTAAAGTTTTGGTTAATTTTTAAGGTGGGGGTGTATCTAATGTTAGTTAAGGACGGTATTTTATGCAATTTTATAACAAAATAGATCAAATATTGTGGCATAACAAGCATCAGAGTTTTTTTTCTTACGTGGTGATATCAAATGTAATTGTTGAATATCTATCATGAACATAGTGGCATTAGATGATAAAACCTTTTTAAGTAAATATAAACCTGTCATTAAATTCCAAGACACCTTTGATAGATATGTATTAATGTTGTAACTACCATATTAAGAAAATTAAACACGTTGTTTCTACTGGAAAAATTCTTGATTTATTTTGACCAAAAATTGTTTTGCTGTAAAAACTGAAGAAATACAGTCCCAACTTAAGTCAGGTTCCTAGAAACTTTTCGTATGACATAATTTTATCATGATATGTTTCTTAAGTTATATTATTCTCGGTTTATGCGTGGATTCAAATGTTTAACATTGTTTCACCCATCATTTTTAAATGTATCAAAACGTCACGTTTTCCAGCCGTACACCTCCATAAAAACTCGCGATATTTGCACTTTTCGAACACATAATATACTGTATATATCAACTTTATTTGCCACTGGTTTTATACACTTTATGTTGCAACACAGGTTTATCAGCACGATCACGATCATACAAAATTGATCCAATCAATCCGAACATGACATCTCAATACCCGTTTAGTAAACAACGTTAGTTATTACAAACAGTATGTTGGTAGATTAACACACACTTGTGACAGTATAAACATCCGATTGTACTAGCTAATGCGCTATACACAACAAGGGTGCGGTTTCATACCAATTTGAGTTTTGAAAATTTGTCAAATTAGATAACAAAATATGGATAGTGCACTTCTGATGCAGCTGATCCCTAAAAGTAGTGTGATTTAAAACCAAAACTTTGTTTTAGATACTTGGTTTAACTAATGCACTTTCCTGGTACTTCAATTAGTTAATTGATGACATACACTGGAAGGTTAAATAAAAGTTCCACAGCCACAAACAAACTTGGTAAATATTAATTAAAGAACCTATTTACATTAAATAGCTCACCAACCAGGTTTTATCTAAGAGGTTATTAAAACCTTATTGATTATTTACAAATATTTGGTAAATTTTTTTGGCATTTGTTTGATTCTTGTTAGTTTTCTCATTAATCTAGAACAGCCTATGGGACTTTTGGAATTATAAAGGTGACCAATTTGTTCAACCGAGTATTTACACAATTATGAATTCACAAACACAGACCCCATATAGCTGCCACTAAGAATTATCGCCCAATTTACCATGATGATATTTTTTTTATTACAATACACTTTTTATTGCACATAGAATACATGACGCGGTGTTCGTCAAAGGACAAACAAACTTAGTATCAGTTCAGTTTTGTCCAGTAGATAATTATATAGTTTAATTAGAACATATTCCTGATACAGGAAAAAAACATGTAGTCCATCGAATAATTTACCCACATGCATAATTATCATGAAATCACTCATTTTTGTAAAAATAAATGGTAGAAATTAAATGAGCTAGCTATGATGGAAAATCCTTAGTGTATTAATTAAATTAATGAATATTGTCCTCAATGAATCAGCATCGGGACATAATAGGTATTTGGAACTGTCGGAGGAAGTGATGTGTTTGAACATCTGAAAGTTCTAAATATATCTAAAAGGGATTTCTTTGTCTACTAATCGAGTGTGGTGGGTAAATTAGAGATAAAATGATCACTTATGTAGCTGGCAAATAAATAATTTCTTCTTTTGGGTTCACTTCTTTATTTCCCTCAAACCCTCATTTTAATGATAATCTTCGAACATACCCAAACCAGCCCCACTTTGTCTAAAAAAAACGGTTCACTCGTTTTTAAAATGGACCAAGACATAGAGTATAGTCCTTTTTTTATGCTAAAATTTATTACTGTAGGTAGATTTAGTAAACCCGAATTTTTTAAGCTTTTGAAGAAGTTGGACGTGAACATAGTGAGTTAACACAGTACAGTGAAGTCAGGTGACACAGTCTGCTTGAGAAACGTTCAATAAAACGACGAATAAGTAATGTGGGCATGAAATAGAATTATAGTGCTCGCCTAATACCGTGAGGGTGAACTCTGACCTTGTCAGAGATAAAATATGAACCAAAGTGGGGAAGCTTACCGGGCGGTAAGTGGCGGTGACAGCCAGAATCCGCACGTCCGTATCGGGACGTGAACTATACTCCTGTGTGTGTGCGTGTGTGTGTTTAAGAGAAGCTCAACAAGGGATTACAGAGTAATCTTCAGTGACAGCAAATACTCCTGGAGATTACAACAGAGAAAATCTAGGTTAGAGGAGAGTCGGCCCTAGGATATTGGTTTTTGCACTGTCTGAGAATTAGGTCATGGCTCTTGACCAGAATGGAAACAACCGTTGGGGAGATGATTAGAAAAAAATATTTTAGTTTATTGAGTAATGCTTTAAGCACTTTACAAAAAATTTCAATATTTATATAACATTAAAATTTATTATCGATTATTTTGTTTACTACAAATGGCTTGTAGGAAATGAAACTGTCTTCAAACGCAATTTCTATTACCGATAAAGTTTCCTATGTTCTGCGTCACGTAAAAAACGATTGACATGCAACGCCATATTTCTTTAATGTTTGGTCAGTCGGAAAATACTAGGAATTAAAAATAGATGACGTAATTATTATTATTGCTTAGTTTCTGTCCCTGTTTCTCCATCTACAGTCTCGTCAATAAGTGTTTCAAATCTCAACAATCAACGTTAAACCAATGAAGTCTAGTGTCCATATGAAATATATTACTCGTTTGTTTCTATTGAACCAAGAAACGTTCATATTTTATTTAATGACTTTTTTTAAGATTTTAGTACCTTTCAATATCAATATACTCAGATTTATACGAATATGAGTTTCGATAACCAACCCTATTGTACTCACCCGAGATTTAAATCCAAACTCCTCCACCTCCAATAAACCATTATATTGAGAGTCATGTTATAATTACATTTGTATTCGAGAAAAAACGGTTAACGTAACATTAATTGTAAATTTAGTTGACCACGGTGGTTTTATAATAGTTTAGCTAGATTAATTTACTCATACACTAGCTAATTGAATGAAACCGAATCAATTTAATTATATATTTAATTTTCAAGCTATAAAATAGTGGTTATAAATTTTTTTTAAATGTACTAAGCTATCAACACAATGGATAAGAATAAAATGATGTAGTTTTTCCACTAAACTTATTAACATAATTTAAACAGTTACCTAAAGGTGTAACAGTTTCTTTATGTGAGTAATATATTTTATATGAATTATCAATTTTAAATATGGTCACAGAGCTAGTAAATGATATTACAGAAGACGGAGTTCAGTTTTGATGGAGTATATTTGATGGGTTTTTTTAAAGCCGTTATAATTATTCTAATTTGTAATGTATAGTGGAATATTTATCATACTATATATATATAATCATACAATATACATAGTATTTAAGACAATAATTATATATTGTTTATGAAAGATCAAGGCCATAGCCTGGGAAAAATTTCGACTGCCATAGGAAAAGAAAAATGACAAATTTTAAATGCTTCTAGAAGCTCTCTGAAGTGTATTGGATGGTAATTAATGGCACAGGTTAAATACTTTAAGTGATATACATTTGTTTAACATTAAATTATAAACTAACATAGAATCTTCTCTCCCAAAGTAGACATTAAATAAAGGTCAAAATTGTATCATAACGGGAGTGAATGGGGCTTCAAAGGGAGGTGGGAGGTCATTGCTTCTTGAAAAGAATCTATCCTCCTTAAATAAATTTTCCCCCTCTTGCTTTATTTCACGCTTATTTTTATTTTCTCGTATATGATAGGATTTAAAAAAATTCCAAATAGTTTATTAAGGCTCTAGATATCGTCTAGGAGCATCACAATTTCAAAAAGATTTTCTAATGTAATATCACTTCTTAAAGATTATAAACAAGAACAATTTTCAAATAAATTCTATATCAGGAGCATTCCAAAAGCTTAGAAGCATCCAATTGTCAAAGGTGTGTCAGAGGAGGGCCTCCAGAGCTCCTTGTGATTGGGTGAGGGTCATTTCCCCCCAAACCTTTTTGCCAATTGCCACTCCACCATACACAAATAAGGTTCCACGGCCTCTGACCCAAACTACTCCTTTTTCTAGGAGACAAAGAATTTTTGAGAGAGTGACCTATGACCAGGAGAAGAATATGAGGTTGTTTGTGCCCTGGACAATCAACTTGACCTGCCGACGACCCTGTCTACAATCAGATTCCGAGAGGAAGACACACTTTTGGCAGTTAAAATTTACTTAAAATTGTTTCATAAATTCAAACGCCAAATCATGTGATCTGCAGCAGTCATATTTTATTAATACCTACAAACTAACACTAATCATCATTATCATAAACAGCTTTCAGCCACTCTCTGGGTATATTTGGAACATAAGCCTCTACACCGCCTCCTTTCCTCTCACCACCTCTCTCCCTCCACCTCGACCCAGTCCTCTCCTCTCTCCTCCACATTCCTCCTTGCGCCCTTCAGCCATAATTACGTATCTTGGTGCTCTCGGTTTCCTGCCCCCACATCCGTAGTCAACATCCAACACTGATAAAATAGTGAACGGTTATCAATTTTGACAGTAAAAAAATGTTTGTAATTTCTAAAAGGCTTTTCCTACTAAAAGCGAAAGTAAGGTAGTTTGGTTTGTTCGTCCACTGAAATTCGTAGTATTGACTTAGAAAACAAAAAGTAATATTTGGTATAGAGTATATCACTTTAACTTACACAACAAATAACTAATTAATAATAGTCTACACTTCACACATAATCAGCAAAACTAAAAGCATTCACACAGCACAGTATTTATAACACGCACTTATCTTCAAGTAGGTTGTTCTAAAACCACTGTTTTGTATATTTCTGCAAACTACAAGCAGTTTGTGGGGGAGGGGGCTGGGGGGTAGAGCTATAGCTGAACCCGAGAACCCCTTGACCCCTCCTAACATTACACGCTTTCAAAGTGTTTCTTCTTTGTCGATTCATTTGCGACGTATTTCCCCAAACTACCATTCGAACAGTTTCCAGTTGAAACGTTTTGTTGTTTCCTAATGTCAAATATCTTCCCTCTTCAACAGTTATCTCCACATTAACTAATGCTTCCTACTCCCTTTACTACTACTATTTTGTCATAGTCTACTCAGCTTTGTTTCCTGGCTTATGAATCCAGTCTCAACCTAGTTTTATTAAACTTACTTTAACTTTACAATGGTGACAACAAGCGAAAAACTCTTATTTTCTTGTTTTGTTTGAACCTCAATAAGGCATTACTATTATTATTAGTAGTAATTGTAGTAGTAATTTTAGTAGTAGTAGTAATAATTGTAGTAGTAAATTTAGAGGATGGGAGGGATGGAGTTTGAACCCCCAACCACTTCGACCTTGTGTAAGGGTATAGGCCTACACTGTGTATTTAAGTATACATTATGTAATGTGCATATAAGTATAGAAATGCATTGTGCATATAAGTGTGTATATATATATATATAATTATACACTTTGTAATAATATGTAGAGTGTATAATTTTTTAGCGTCGCATTCTACTACGCTTCTGAGCTTAATTAACCTATTACATTAGGAACTCTAAAGTTAATTGCTGCATTTACAATAGTACGCCACCTATCCCTATCTTGAGCTAGTTACATCCAGTCCACCTAAGTACACCCTATCCCTATCTTGAGCTGGTTACATACAGTCCACCTAATTACACCCTATCCCTATCTTGAGCTGGTTACATCCAGTCCACCTAATTACGTCCTATCCTTATCTTGAAATAGTTACATCCACTCAACCTAATTACACCCTATCTATTTGAGGTCCATTCTAATTATTGTCCTCTCATCTTTGTTTAGGTCTTCCTAATGTCGTCCGGACTATCAGTTTTTAATTTCACTAATTGGATAATCATGAATTTCTTCCCATTACTAATAAAATAATAAGTTTTTTCTATTGTTTCAGAACCTTGATGAAATGCGACAGCGTGTATGTAGTAGCTCCGAAAATAGCACGGTGGGACCAATTGGTCGGTACGTCTTATAATTTGCTCTCGTGCTCTCCTTCAGGTAGCATCAGAGCATGTCATATGTGACTGCGACTGCGAGGCATGAGGGAATTATAGTTTAGAGGAAATGTACCTACATTTTCAAACCCCGACATCTCTAATAATGGTAAATACAGGCAAAGTAACTGCGAAATCTGCAAGTAAGCAAAGTTGTTCAGAATACTTGACATGTTTTAAAATTTTATTAAAAATATTTGTATCTTATAAAGTTGGGACGGGGGAGGGGGAGGGGGGGGGAATACCATAGTTTCACTTTCTACTCCTATAGTTGCACCATCAAAGGAAAAGAAAACATTAAATTCACTACCTTTTACTTGATGAAGAAAAAATCAAATATATATTGAGAATAATAAATGAGTATGAAGCCAAATACCATCGTCCATAATGGCGGTAGTGACGTTCTTGCCGGTGACTCCCTGGGCCCAAGCAGCCTCCACATTCAAGTCTAGTTTGGCCTTGCCACCGTTCTGGCCCGTGTTCTTCAGATACCATTGGAAGGGGAAGTAAGGGTCTGAAGGGTCCTCTTGAGGTCTCATGTTGCGGACCAGGTTCTCAACGCGGAGTGGCTTGTACCCCCTCTTCACCCTCTTGAAGCCCGCCTGCTGCACCGCCCACTCTACCTGTTGACGGACACCAAACATACCTTTTAATTAACATCTGAATCGCTAATGCTCATGAATACAATCACACATTATGTTCCTGATGTAGTAAGACACGGTGCTGAGTATTATTGTTATGCTCCTGACAACTTACAAGGTCCTCAACTCATAGTGGTTTGGTGACCTTGTGGCTTAGGGGTAAGGTGTCGGACTTCTGTGCTGGGGGTCCGGGGTTCAATCCTCGGTCCCGGTACAGATTTATCTAATCGCCAAACCCTTCCGTCACCTCTGACAAGACATGTATTAATCACATCTTGTGAATGTGTGGAATGCCAGGCCTCCACCGTGGTTCATATTCCACGTTAAACTGTAGGTCCTCCATTTCATCTCACAATTACCTTACCATTACACATTAGCGTAAGTGCGTATAACCCGAACGGTTAGTAAAGCGTGGTGTTAATAATAATACGTATAGTGGCTTCTACCCACCTACTTTGACTGTGAACAGTGAGCTTACATACCGTCTTTTCACATATGATCGCCTAATACTCAGGAACACCAACAGGAATGAATTTTGTGAATTAGGTTGATTCTTCATTCAAAGAAGCTCATTCATTCTTTTCCACACATTGAAATGAAACCTCGCCCATCATTCTAGAGGAGTGGTCTCAAACTTGAGCAAATATTAGGGCCAAATGTACACATTCGGAGCGTATTGTGAGTCAAACACATTTTATAGAAACCTATTTGTTTAGAAATATTCTATATTTTTGTTTTTCAGCACGTCTTACTTACGCCTTCTGGTATATGCTCATTTTAATCATGCTAGTGGCTAAGGGGTAGGGCAGATATCATTCTGAGGAAATGTACCATCATTTTAGTGACGGGAACGTGTAAAAAATTTATTAAAAACCACCCTTTGTACATCTGGTTAAAATTTGAACCTGACCTCCTTGAAACTGGCAAGCTAGTAGACCAGTAGACCTAAACAACTCTATGTTTAATACGTGAGCCCAATGATGTGGGTCTATACTAGATGTTTGTGGATATGTGTTTAAAATCATTAACGTATGCTAAAACAAATTAGGAGCTGATATCTTCCCAGATGTTTATGTGTGTTAGCAAAATACTTGAAGAAATAGGGCATATTTATGAAAATATTTATATAAAATACCCACACTCAAGTATTCAAATTGGAAAAAAAAATCAAAAGAGTTTAAAATACTTCTAGATGTTTCTTGCTTTTAAAATTTATGTATACATTAAAACTAAAATTATAGTATGTGTGTATGTAGGTCAGATAGTAATATAAAAATAGGTGTCAAATTTGTCTCGCTAGCTGGAGACGAAAAACCCTATTCTAAAGAAATGTTTTTTTTATCAGTTCGGGTTGTACACCTATGTACTATTTACACTAATGTAGTAAGAATTAGTAAGGTTTAATTTAGGGGAAATTTACCCATATTTGCGTGGAGAGAGAGTGGGAAAATCGTTTAGGAAAAATTACCCTCGGTGCATCGAACCGGCCTTAGAAAATAAAAAGAGGAACATTTGTAACATTGCTTTAACCTGCTTTAGCGGTCTAACATTTTAATAGACAATTCATATAATAGCAAGTAGGTAGTATTTTTTTTTTCTTGGTCCGATCATCTTTCTTAATTACTTTGACTAAGGAGTAGCTAAGACCACTATTCTATTTCTAAAGCTAAAAGCTACTAGATCTACTCTCACACGCATTCATGCGTTAAGTCACGTGATATGCAGCTATTACTTTTTAAATATCAATATCAAAAAATAACACTAATGAAATTGTAAAATTTTGTCAATTTTGGTGGCGAAAATGTAAGTTTTTATTTTCTAAAATATCCTTACTATAAAATTTAATAATATAAGCCTGGACTATACGCATCTATAATAATGGGGTAAGATTAAGTAAATATGGATTTAAGGGATGTACGCCTGTATTTTCGTAGAGGGCTAATAGCAAACACACCTATTTCAAAAGTGCACAATAAATGCTCAAAATTTAAAAATCTTTAGAGGTTTAATTTGGTAACGTGGGAAGAGCATAAAGCTCTTCTCTGACGTCACTTGACTCAAACTCTACTATACCCACGCCAGTTTGTGTTACAAGATAACATGCCAGGGAATGTACATTAATGTATCCACAACAATGGATGATTAACGTATGCTTATGGTGTCAAAAATAGTTTGCAAGTACGTTTTGTGTACCGGCTGGTGCAACACATAATTTACGAACGTCAATATTATTATTATTATTATTAGCACCGCGTCTTACTACCCGTTCGGTTTATACGCACTTACGCTAATGTGTAATGGTAGGGTGATTGTGAGATGAAATGAAGGACCTACAGTTTAACGTGGAATCAGAACCACGGCGGAGGCCTGGCATTCCCCACATTCACAAGATGTCTTGTCAGAGGTGAAGGAAGGGTTTGGTAATCAGATAAATCTGTGCCAGGACCAAGGATTGAACCCCGGACCCCCAGCACAACGTCGATATTGATTTACGACAGTTGAAAAGAGTAGGCCTCTTGGAAATAATAAAGTACATTTTATTCTATCTCCTTTAAAATGTAAAAATTGATGTTTTGGTTTGGGGGATGTGGTTGGAGATAGAAGTGAGATTGGGGGGTAGTATACGAGTTTGTAAATTTAATACTTTCCACTGCAACTCACGACATTTTTGAATTATATGCTTATGAATATAAATTACTCCAATGTTATAGGGACGAAGAAGGAAAATATTAAAGGAGATGTACACAAATTTACGTAGAAGGGAATTGCGAGATTATTTATGAACTAACAATTTCAGTACACTCGGCTGGAAGTCGAGTCTGGACCTCCCCATAGCTTGGTAATCCATGACTAAATGAAATAAACATTTAGACCGCGTGACCACTTGCACAAACATATATGTAAAAAAAAGAGAAGTTAGTATGAGTAAATATTTGTGTGTAGGCAACAGTAAATACAATATTGTAGAAGGTCGGATGTTTTTTGTTAACTAATGGTTTATATCTCATTCGGCGTAGTTGGCTAACGCGCTAGTCGTGTTGAGCTCAACTGCTGAGGACGGGGAGATCGAGGTTCGAATCTCGGTCGGGTGAACTGAGGGTGGTTTTTCCTAAATGGTTTTCCACTCTTCCTCCACGAAAATGCGGGTGCACTTCCTCTAATTCAACTTTCCCAATTCCTAATCCATAAGCGTAATTAGTACTTAAAGCGTATAACCCGAACGGGTAGTAAGACGTGGTGCTAAATAATAAAAATAAAATAAAAAATATCTCATTCATTTCAAATGTGACTAAAAGCAGCTCTCAGCTTACAAAGAATATTTCAAGTTGACAACCCTAAAAAGACCATAGTACTGTACATGTACCTTACTACATATTTTGTTAACTTTCGAAAGTTTTGACAATAAATGGCTGTGGTTTGAATGTAGTGTGGGTGACCTGGCGGTCTAGAGGTAAGGTGTCAGACTTCTGTACTGGGGTCTGGGGTTCAATCCTCGGTCCCAGCACAGTTTTATCTGATTGCCAAACCTTTTCTTCACCTCTGACAAGACGTGTATTAATCACAACTTGTGAATGTGTGAAATTCCAGGCCTCCACCATGGTTCGGATTCCACGTTAAACTGTAGGTCCTCCATTTCATCACACAATCACCCTACCATTACACATTAGCGTAAGTGCGTATAACCCGAATGGGTAATAATAATAATAATAATAATAATATTGTGTGCAAATGGATTGTTTCCTACTTTTTTCTATCAAAGTGCCTGCTATTATGTTTGATTGAATATGTATTTTTTGTAAAATTTAAAATAGTGTAAATTCTAATACTAGTGTTAGAAATGTACTTCTCATAACCTTAATGCGATCGGGACAAATCCCGAGTGAGTGGCACGTCTACTAAAAGTCAAGATGATCTAGTTTTTTTAGCACCGCGTCCTACTACCCATTCGGGTTATATGCTTATGTATTGATTATGCTAATGTATTAAGACTGAGGAAGGTTGAATTTAGAAGAAATGTACCCTAATTTGTGAGGGGAGAGAGTGAGAAACCCTTTATGGAAAAAACATCAGTACACCCAACAAGGATCAAACTATAATCTCCCTATCATCAGCAATCTAGTCTATAGTGAAAGTAGCGTCTTAGACCATGTGGTCACCGAAGTGGGTTTGGTTTAGTATTCTTCACTAGTGATGGTAGGGTTGCGTATCTAGGTGTGGTGTCTTGAGGGTGTTTTTTCTTAGATGATTTTTCACCATATCTTCTGTCAAATAGGGGTACGTCTCGTTCCGTCCCTACTCAATTAATTTAGTTAAATGTGTATATCCTGAACAAGGGTTAAAAACCTGCATTGAAAACATTGTTGAGCCAAAAATAAATATCACAAAAATCTACTAATCTTTATCTTAATTTTGTATACACCCAGCTGGGATCTATTAATTTCTAGTTACACTAATTAGGGGAAGAGGAAGAGGTATATTTTAGAGGACATGTATTCTTATTCCCATAAATGGAGAATGGGAAACAATTTAGAAGATAATACCCTCAATGCCCCTAGTAGGATTCAAACCCCGACCTTCCCGTCATCAGTTAGTAATAGTAAATGATCTCGTGATTTCGTCTACCTGTTCAACGGATAAAACGTCCAATTGGCTACAATATTATATGAAAATCCTAGTATATCTAAAATAGGTAGCTATATGAAGCTCAG
The DNA here is from genome assembly GCA_901482245.1 of Timema douglasi. Lineage (NCBI taxonomy): Eukaryota > Metazoa > Arthropoda > Insecta > Phasmatodea > Timematidae > Timema > Timema douglasi. Next base: position 235,134 of record CABEEJ010000254.1, on the reverse strand, counting down.
GGTTGATACACATGTTTTTAAACTCTTTAACTTCTCCAGTATTTCCGTACCAAAACACATTTGAATTTTACCCATACTCTATATGCAAAGTCATGAAAAAAATCTGGCAGTTTACACAGTTTTATATTAAATTTTTAACACAAGTAACATTATAATATAATATTTAGCACCGCGTCTTACTACCCGTTTGGGTTATACGCTTCACAAGCAACATTAAAGACAAAATATTTCAACGCTTTTTGAAAAACAGTATATATTTTAGATAAAAGCTAATATTTTACACTGAATTATGCTCTTTAGATTGGTATTTCAAAAATAATTGCAAAATTAATAGGAAACTCCAATGATTATTTCTAAACTTCTTTGATTTATTCCTGAATTTATATGTCACATCAAATTTCATGATATTTTCAGATTTGTTCTTTTTTTCAAGTGCATATAAACCCTGCAAGTAATTAAATATTATGAATAAAATATCTTTTTCACCCATTAAAATATTGTCGTTAGGTTTGAGCGAATAGTATAATTATGTTATAAGTTGTTACTGTCCTGTTAACATCAAAAAATAAAGTTTATAGAATGCACATAAATATTCCAAATGTTAAATAAATCTATATAGGTATTGTTTAAATTCTATTATAATCAGAATGTGCTTAATGATAAACACAAACACAACCTCGCGAAGTGATGTTACTCCTGATGATACAAAACAGTTGATATCTTGTTGTAGGCTAAGCTAAGAGCAGGACTCACATGACCTAGTTCCAAAATGGCCGCCGTGGAGCTGACAGGATGTAATTCCATCCCTACCCCTGCCCCTCTCCTTCTCCCCCAACTATACATACTCTCGGGGAAACAAACCAGGGACTTTGCACCCTGTTATTCAAACTTGCACCCTTTGTTTATCAATTCACTCGTCAGTTAAATGGAATGAAGTCATTTTCATCAGTCATGGTTAAAGAAGATAAGATTCAACTGTTGATAACTATTTAATTTTTTTTATCAAGTCTCACTAAACATCTTTACTGTACACAAATATACTGTACTATACACGACACTCACGTGGTAGGGTTTAAAAAAGGCAAAACTGATATAAAATGTGCCACTATTTGCGGGTAAGAATAGAATGAAGCCATTTAGGGGAAACCCCCTTAATTACACACGGCCAGGATGTGAGCCCTAGCCTACCCGTTACTGGTATATCAGGATAAATGATGTTGATATTTTTATTTTAGACCGCGTGTGCACTCATGACAGATTGTAAGATATGGGGATGTGTGATATTACCGACCGGATCTTCAGCGGGGTCGTTCTTATCGGTCAACTACAAATTAATGAACCCTCTATTTCACCAAGTATTACCAACCTATTAAGATATCCACATCTAGATGATAAGGATTATTTAATTTAGGAGGAGTGTGCCACATTTTATTGTAGAGATATTGGGAAACCATTAAGGTGGCTGCATTGGTCGGAATAGTAGTGAGGCTACACGACTTAAAATACAATAATGGTTTGTGTCGTTTTATGGGAGTACCTTTCTATTTTGTCTGTGCTTATACTTACTTTCACCTTTCAACTATAATCAAACTTTGTCATGTCAATAAGAAAGAGGGTAAAGAAAATTAAGAAATTTCTTATCTCAAGGTAAAAAGGAAAACTCGTTGCTAGTTCTCAAATATCTTAAAATTGTATGTTGTAAGTCTGTAAAAAAACTGTAATTATTAGAGGAAAGCTAAATGTAAAACGTTTTTTTCACAAAGTTTGGTTTCGTAGAAAATATGCTTGAAAAGTCGTTGAAAAAGAGCTTTTCACATTTTCACAAATTAATTTATATTGATAAAACTCAAAATATCGGGCTGATAAATAAAAAGAGGCTTGTGGAGATATTTCAACTTTATTTTGGCATTAACTCTATTTTAAATAGTTCATCGTATAATTAAATACTACCCGTTTCAGGGGTCGAATGGCTCGGGCATCATTCTCGTGTTAGACTGGCCTTCTTATGACAGGGTCTGGTCTACTGAGGGTGAGTTTTCCTAAAATCGTTTCCTCACCCTTCTTCCAAGAAAATTGGAGTATATTACCTCTAAAATTCTTCCCTGTACATCTCTACTCCATTATAATAATTATCAAATATGTATATAACCTGAACAGTAAGTAAAACGCGGTGATACATGGCAATTTCTCGTTCATAGAGGCGGCCGCCTTCAAGGCTGTGTCACTCTTTACTACGTCACTAGCCACTACTCAGTAGTGGCTACTACATTTTTCAGCTACTTCTATATCACATTGTGGTAGCCACGATTAGTAGCGGCGAGTACAGCAAATCACGTGGTTGTGTGGATTGGATTCCAACACAAAATAAATACAGCACACACTGATACAAACACGTGGTGATGAATAACATTGGCTACTACACCGTGATTCCACTGTCACACTGGGCGACTAGAGCGCTACTCGCCAGCGGCGAATGAGTCACGTGACCCCCCAAGGTCGGCTACTGGCTAGTAAGTAGCGCCAAAAGTTGAACATGTCCAACTTCTCTAGCTATAACTGCCTTTTTTCACTCGCCGGCGAGTGCTAGTAGTCGATATTTTTATGTCGCAGTTAGTAAGGCAGCACAGTACGATACAGCCTTAAGGAAAATCATCCCTAGTACACCTGTCCTGTATTCTATCCCCCGCATCTCCGTCACACGCAAACCAGACTAGATGAATTCGATGCTTAGTCCGTGCATCCAGGGAAACTTTATTCGATCCTATCCTATAGTGCCCAGGTTAGCTTATATTTGATTTATATATATATATTTGATTTATATATATATTTGATTTTTATATATATATTTGATTTATATATATATATATATATTTGATTTATATATATATATTTGATTTATATATATATATATATTTGATTTATATATATATATATATTTGATTTATATATATATATATTTGATTTATATATATATATATTTGATTTATATATATATAATAACTCCTGAAGCAAGATGTAAATATCAGTATTTAGGGTGAGTAAATACTCAAGCATTATGAGGGAAAAAACGCTAATTGAAAATTCCTCGAATGTATTTCAAATGGGTTTGAACCATGACCCCTATTAGCTATAGCCATACTGTCATTGACGGGTAGATCAGGATTCGAATATCCGGTTGGATGTACTAATGGTGGCTACCGTAAATGGTTTTCCACTCTCCTTACACACAAATTTGGGTATATTTCATCTTTATTGGATATTATTATTATTTAGCACCAAGTCTTACTAACCATTCGGGTTATACGCTTTAAGTACTAATCACGCTAATGGGCTAGGAACTGGTAAGGTTGAATTAAACGAAGTGAGCCCGCAATTACGTGGAGGGAGAGTGGAAAAGAAAACCATTTAGGAAAAACCACCCCCAGTTCACTCGACCGAGATTCGAACCTCGATCTCCCCGTCCTCAGCAGTCGCGCTCAACACGACAAGTGCGTTAGCCAACTAGGCCATCAAGGCGGGTTTTATTGGATATTAATTAATCCCAGAGACACTATGCTAAGAAATCGCTTTATTAACATTAAAATAGTTTATTCATTTTATAGTGGTAGTAACTGACAGCTAACAAACGTTACTAGATCTACAAATCATATGATCTGCTATACTTTATTTTGACTTTGGCAGTCAAAACTTTCACAACAAACCGTTTTTACATCTTCAGTTAGCTGTCAGTTAGCCCCACTCTTATGGCGAATGGACATAAGAATATATAATTTAGATAAAACAAGCTCGGTTGCATGCTTTAAAGTTGAATTACACTCATATAAAAAAAATAGAGAAGTTTGAGAAAAAAGAAATACACGCTGACTTCACTAAAAAGTGAATTTACAACTTAACTTTAGAAATTAATACATCTCCTGTTAAAAATACTCCAGGAACTACGAATTATGAGCGAACAACATTTATCTCACGTGACATTATAGACGTTTATAAAAACATGTTGAGTTATTAAGTTTGAAGAGCTTTAGGTGTGCTTTTACGATCTTGGCAAATCAAACATTTATTTTAAATGACCCGCCTCGGTGGCGTAGTTGACTAACACGCTAGTCGTGTTGAGCTCGACCGCCGAGTACGGGGAGATTGAGGTTCGAATCTTGCTTGGGTGAACAGGGGGTGGTTTTTCCTAAATTGTTTTACACTCTCCCTCCACGCAAATGCGGGTTCACTTCCTCTAATTCAACCTTCCTAATTCCCAATCCATAAGCGTAGTTAGTACTTAAAGCGTATAACCCGAACCGGTAGTAAGACGCGGTGCTAAATAATGATAGGAATATTTTAAACGCACCACTTTGTTTTATAAATAATAACAAACCAAAGTTACACGTTTTAAAGATTTCTAAAAAAATAGCTATTGGTAGACCAAATAAAGTTTGTATGTAACCACGCTGATGCGTACTCAGTCTAAACTCCAAGATTAATTAGTCGGTTTTGCCAATGATGGGGGTATTGAGATTATAATCCCATATGGATGCACAGAGGGTATTTTTTTTTACTAAATAGTTTCCAACTCTCCTGTCACGAAAATTCGGACATCTTTCTTCTAAATTCTAGAGTATTCATCCCGACTATGACATTATTATAAGTTGATTAATATCTGAGTGTGCATCTCAAAATAGTAGTGAGACGTAAACAAAAGTACTTATGAAATAAAACTAGAAATACATATTCTGGGGACTTTGACGTGGATGTGTTCTAGGAAAAGTTTCTTTCAAAGTTCCGAACATTTTGTTAAATGTAGATATATATGACAAATAATCAAAATAGTTCTAATACTTTCAAACAATTTGACCAAAATAAATTTTAATACGTATAAATTTTCTATATTAGTTAGTACATCCAAGTCTCTCAGGTTTAAAATTAATTTTGATTATCACTCGCTTCGGTGGCTGCATGGTCTAAGGCACTACTATCACCGTAGACTAGGCTTATTATGACTGGGAGATTGAGTTTCGAATCTCAGTCGGGTGTACTAAGGATTGTTTTCCAGAATGGTTTTCTACTCTTCATCCATGCAAATGTGGATACACTTCCTCTAAATATAGCCGACCATATACCTAAATCCATTAGCTTAGTTAGTACATAGGTGTACAAACTGAACAGGTAGTAAAAAGTGGTGCCAAAATAGTTGATTAACGGGTTTTCATGGTGGTATCTAACTATTTACGAGTCAGACAATTATAGCTGATTAAAACTGTTTTTTCATTCTTATGAATATTTTATACGTGGGTGACCCACCTCGGTGGCGTATTTGGCTGACGCGCTTGTCGTGTTGATCTCGACTGCTGAGGACGGGGAGATTGAGGTTCGAATCTCGGTCGGGTGAACTAGGGGTGAGCGTACAACCCGAACGGGTAGTAAGACGCGGTGCTAAATATTAAAAAATATAAAAACCGGGGGTGGTTTTTCCTAAATGGTTTTCCACTCTCTTTACACGTAAATGCGGGTTCACTTCCTCTAATTCAACATTCCCAATTCCTAATCCATTAGCGTAATTAATACTTAAAGCGTATAACCCGAACGGGTAGTAAGACGCGGTGCTAAATATTATTATACGTGGGTGTATATAAAATGTGTTTATATATATATGTGTATACATTTATATTTTTAAGTAAATGAAATATATATATAATATAAATAATATTTGATAGACCGTTTTCTGGTAGGAAATAGCTAAACAGATTTAGACAAATGACCTCTCATATTAAAGGTGTCCAGGATTTTGGGAAAATAGTAGTTTCCAACAAAAACCTTATCTTTCCAACGAATTTTCAATTTTTCATTCTTTACTTACATCACCGTGGAAACCTTGATTAGTGCACAAGTGTATGTATGTAAATAAAATATTTTTCTCTAGCTTCAAATAATTCTAACTCAACTCTTAATTTAAAGGTATGGTGCAGCAAATAGAAAAATTACAGCAACTGTATCTGTAAATAGAATATTTCTTCTTGTTTAAAAATAACTCATTTTATAGATAAAATATTTCTCTTTGGTTCAAAATATTAACTCATTTCTTAACTCAAGTTGTATGGTCTCCGTTAATTCGCATTTAAACAACAATATTATATATAACTTCCAAATTAAAAGGTTAAGTAAATAGTCAATTTAACTAATATTTTATTATGTTTTGTTTCACGTGTGAATTATAAATTAAAAATATTACAATTATGTTTAAATCTGTTTTGGTATGTATTGTAATTTCAAAAATTGATAAAAATAATACTAAAATGTGTTTATATAGTAATTTTAATTGCTTAAATATTGGTTTGTGTTCTTTTTTGTTTTTAAATAGTATCACAACACAAATGAATTAAATTATATTTCTTAGTGTTTACTTAATTTTGAGTGAATGTCGATAATATTTCAAAGTAATATTTTAAGCATCTCATTTATCTTTTGAATTAAGACTAGGATTAAATTTTTCAAATATTATTTCAGTACAAATAAGCTCAATTATGTTTCCATGTTACCACTTGATTTTGAGAAGGTATTTAAAAAAATGTTCTGTGTAGCCCATCTATATTCTCACACAAAAACACACTTTCTTTCTCCCACATGCTTACACTCTCATCCACATACTTTCTTACACACACATATGCTCTCTCACAAACTCCCTTTTACAGACTCTCACACATTCTCTCTAATACAATGTAGCACTCTTGCTAACACTTTCTCTCACAGTTTATCTCTCTCAGAATCATTCTCACACTCTCTCGCACCCAAATTATCTCTCACACACACTAGATCTCACAATCTCTCTCTTTCATAATATTTCTCACAAAAACTAACGAATACATTCACTCTTTCTCACAATCACTATTTATAACCCCATAATTCTCACATACACATACACACACTTTATCACATGCCTTATTTCTCTCGCAAACTTTTTTCACACACACTCTTTCAGTCATAGACACACGTTTTTATACACTTTCACAAACTCTCTTTCACAAACTCTCTTTCACACACAAGTTCTTTCAAACACTTTCTCACCCAGACTTTATCTTTCTCTCACACACATTCTCTCTCATACACTCTGTCACAATATCTCTCACACACACTATCTTAATCTCTTTCACTATCTCACTCACACACACACACACACACACACACTCAAATACATGATCGCACAGACTCTCTCACATATTGGCTCTCACACACATATGTCACTCATACTCTTTCACACACATTCTATCTAACATTTCCCTAGCATTATCTTCATCTCACACTTCCTCTCACACATTCTCACCTTCCAACTCTATATTTATCACACACTCTCTCACAATAGCTCACTAAAACCCATTCGACCACACTTACTCACTCACTATCACGCTTTCATTATCAATATTTCACTCTCACCTTCTTACACTAACTTTATCAAACTCACTTTCAATTACTAACAATCTCAAACTCACACACTTTCACAATAACACACTGGTAAAATCCCCACTCACTTTCACATTTTATCAATCTCTTACTCTCTTTCTCCCTCTATATCTTGTATATAATTTGATAAGCCCGTTCTTGGTATCTGAAATTACTAGAAAATGGCTTAACCCACTTTTATAAACGAGCACTAATTTTAAAAGTTCAGGGGTCCAGAATGCCGGCAAAAAAATAGCCTAAAACTAAAACACAATTTTCCTGGTGAATTTTCCATCTTTTTCTTCTGTGTAGGCAGTGACTCAGCTGTACAATAATTACTATGTTTTTATCACCATGGAAACCATGATGTGTATAGCTGTATCTCGGTTTGATAAAATATTTATCTTTGGTAAAGAATAATAATAGCTAATTCTTGATTGAGTAGCTTGGTGCAACAATTAGATAGAGAGCTGGGAGAAGGGTCGTTTTAAAGATCTTTACGTGACGTGGAGGGGGAATACATACATTTAATTCAAATCAAACACCAAAAACTAAATATCTCCGCAAAGTTGATAGCCTTTGACGAGTCAACTTTTAACTAGAAAGTAGAGTGAGAGTTTATTATAAAGATATTTTCTCAACAAACCGTTGGAATATATTTTTGTGAAATAATCTGCTACTGTTTATACTTATAAATATAACTTGTATAAATATAGGCCTATGGATAGTATAATTATATAAAATAGTGTAAATATATTATAATATACATATTCTTTAAATTGGATATAAACATATATTTCTATAGTTGTATATAAATATATGTATATATATACATATATATATGTATATATATATACATACATTATATATATATAAAGATATAACTTGTGTATTTATATATATTTATAATTGTATATATAGGCTCATTTTTGTGTGAACTTGATCTTACCAACCATCACATTTAATTACACTAATGGGTCGGATATTATGAATGTAAAACTTAGAGGAAATGTACCATCACTTACATGGAGGGAGAACGGAAAACCGTTTGAGAAAAAACTCAGTAAATTATTCCAAGATTCAAACCCTATGCTCCACGACTTCTTAAAACCAGACTAGATAAGCTAAGTTCTTGTTCCAACCAGAGCATGTGGTGAGCGATCAGTGCTAGTTTTGCTTTTCTTTTTCCATGGCTCCGATGAATTAATTCCCCACCACCGCATGGAGACTCAATTGAATTAACATGAAGCGCTCACACTCACAAAATGTAAAGTGTAAACTAAATCAATTCATCGACCAACGGTCGGATGGTCTCACAATCAACCATATGTTCCCCTCTCATAGAGATTGGAGAGCATGTAGTAGAAAATCTATGCTTTGTTTATGTAAATACACCATCGCATAAAAATAAATAACAGCAACCAATATATCAACAACATTTATTTGTTCAATACCAAAGCTAAGTATAATAATTCCCTTGTGTGTCATTAATTTAATAATAAACTATTAGTATTCTGTACCAAAATGCTTTCACGTACTTAACCTGCTTTTGTAGCATGATATTTAATAGACTACATCATTTCATCAGTAATGTTAACTAAATATATTTTAGTGAAACTCACATCGTTGGGCAAGTATACAAAGTCATCAGTTTCACATCAAATTATTAGTAGGGAACAAGGAGGTTATGGTTCGAGCCCAGTCGTGTGTAATTTTTCTTGTAGATTGTTTCTTTTATCTCACCACCCATCTGTTTAGCCACACAGTCCATAATGTTGTGAGCGACTGTTAGTACATTTACTTTTGAAGGCAAAATTTTATATTTGATGGGAATGATGTATTATAATTGTCTCGTCAAGAAGAGTATTAATTTATGAGCCACTCCTAGCGGTTACCCTTCCTTTAAATTACAGAATCCTCTTAATTATTCTTTTAGTCAAAATATACGATTAATTTAGACTAATAGTAAAATGAGGGACACATTAATTATATCATCTGTAAAATTGGCAGCTGCAGATAATGAGTTTATACATGACTATAGGAAGGTAGTTTTGCTGGGTGCAATCAAATTACCGAATAAACTATGGTGTCACTAATCCTTACTACTGAACTATAAAAAAATATTTACTGTGCTTCAGTTTTAACAGGAACAATAACATGATTAGTATGAATTTTTTTAAGCTATTATTTTCTTTAGTCATCAGTTTTACTAACTTTAGTAACTGTCAGATACTGCCCGTATGGTACTTACAAAGTCACGTTTATGTCGGTAAATTAAACCACATTTACTCATATTCGAAGATAGCACATCGATAATGTGATCGACCCCGAACCTGAATTTTTGGATTCGTGTCCATAGCAGTTGAGCTATGAATGAGTTCCTCTTTGGATATATTTATGTGGTTGTACCATCATCTGTCCACATCAATACTGGTGTACTTTCTATAAATGACCCAATCTCTTTCTGTATGGATTAACAAGACCTAGCGGTGACCTGGCGGTCTAGGGGTAAGGTGTCAGACTTATGTGCTGGCGGCCAGGGTTCAATCCTCGGTCCCAGCACAGATTTATTTGATTACCAAACCCTTCCTTCACCTTTGACAAGACATCTTGTGAATGTGAGGAATGTCAGGCCTCCACCGTGGTTCGGATTACACGTTAAACTGTAGGTCCTCCATTTCATATCACAATCACCCTACCATTACACATACCATTACACATTAGCGTAAGTGCGTATAGCCCGAACGGATAGTAAGACGCGGTGCTAATAATAATAATAATAATAATAATAATAAGACCTAATGTTAAAATAGGGGCTGATTTGGTGAAAACACCCTTACTCACTGGAGCACCCAGTCAAGGTTTGAACCTTAATCTTCTCTTCACCGTCAATTCATTAAATGTAAATTATGATGCCTATTACCGTATGGACACAAGTGAAGTTCAGTTTGAGAGGTAACAGCATATCATAGTTACAGCACGAGTAATCATTAATTTAATAATTATTTGCTTCGGACAAAAAATGTACCCGTTTATTTTTTTTAAACTTATTTTCGTTTAGGATTAACAATTCGAGAAAACTTTTGTAATCAATTTGTCTGTTGGCTATCCTGAATAAAAAAATATATATCATTTTACTAAATAAATTTGTTGAACTACAGCGTCTTACTAGCTGTTCTCTAGTTATATACACTTACGTTAATGTGTAATGGTATGGTGATTGTGAGATGAAATGGAGGACCTATAGTTTAACGTGGGACCCAAATCACGGTGGAGGCCTGGCATTCCCCACATTCACAAGTTGTGATTAATTCAAGTCTTGTCAGAGGTGAAGGAAGAGTTTAGCATTCAGATAATTCTGTTCCGGGAACGAGGATTGAACACCGGACACCCAGCACAGAAGTCTGACACCTTACCACTAGACCACCAGATCACCTGGAATTATTGTAGCTATAGCGTTATTGTGAGAAGAAATTTTATTTTAAACTTCAATTTTTTTAAAGAATTGACAGCTTAAATTATAGTAGATGCTATATTTTATTATTATCTTTTACCTAATTATATATAATATATACGTATGTTTGTATATAATAAATGAAATTGAGCATATAAATCAAAATATTTTCTTGGTATTATCAGCTAGTCAGTGGTATAACTTATTCTCTTTTTGTTTCAGTTATAAATATAACTAGAATAAATATCAGGGGTTGCCTTGACTTCAAAAAGACAAAAAACTTTTCATTTCATTTATTTCAACTAAATTTGAAATACATTTTAAAAAACTAATCGAATATTTAATACTCCAGCTTTGATGTGCACATATTTGTAAAAAGGGGCTACTACTGATTTCAAAATGTTTGCCCTCTACGTTTATTAGACAACGTGCAATGCTCATGACAGACAAACAAACTATCAATTTTATTAATATGGACAAAAGTATATACGTATGTATATATAGGTTAAATATGGTCTTTAAACACTCCATACACAATAGTAAAATATGTATTCTATATCCACTTGTTTAATATCAAGGCTATTATTAGTTAGAGGTAAGGTAAGGAGTAGCGGAGAAACAAAAACTACAAATTGTATTTGTAAAACTACCCCAGTGTTTCCAGCCTAAATTATAGCCTTGACCTCCCCGCTAGCATTGATTGTTAGTTTAAAAAACGAGGTAACTTACTGAACTTTTATTGTCAGTTATAACGCCACTTTATTTACCTATTTTATAAACACACTATTGATGCTGATCCATTTAAGACTGGATTAAAAACTGTTAAAATATTTTACCGAACGGATTGTTCTTCTTGAACCAATTATGACTAAAATGAATAATAATTAATTTAAAGATAATTTTGAATATAACTACCATTTTAATATGATACAGAATATCCTCATTGAACCAGTAACAACTTGGCTAAAGAATAATTTATTTTATTATGAATTATTCTTAACTTGAACTAAGTACTATAATAAAACTAAGGAATACTTCATTCAAATGATAAGATAATTTACTTGTTGAATCAGTTATGACTCGTTAAAAGAATACTCGACTTTAATCCGATCCATACTGTCACTATAGAGCCCATCGCAACGTGACCAGAGTGTACTTACTCATCACGTTGTATTTGACGTAATCTGATTTTCCTAGTCGCATCCTAGTGGTCTACAGACCGCTGCAATCAGAATTAATTGATCAACAGTATTATCTGGCGATGGCAATGTCAGGTCACACGAGCTAGCCTAGTGTTGACACCCTCAAGTCATCTGGCCTCAAACTCACGTTCCACAAGGTAAATATTTCCCGGCAATAACTCGTGGGACAATCTAGGTCTTGGCCAATTCGAGCGTCCCAAGTAAGGACAGTCTGGTTGCTACATCTCGTGTAGTGAACACCACAAAAAAAATGCTCGAATGTTTTAAAGCACTTATAAAGAGTTTTTTCATCAATAGCTGAAATTGATTAAAATTTGGGCTAGTTATCCAGACGGTAAAATATATAAGAAATGTACCCGCACTAGCGGGAATTGCTAGTATAATACTAAAGTATTATTATTATTATTATTATTATTGTTAGCACCGCGTCGAGTTATACGCACTAACGCTAATGTGTAATGGTAGGGTGAGATGAAATGAAGGACTTACAGTTTAACGTGGAATCCGAACCATGGTGGAGGCCTGGCACTCCACACATTCACAAGTTGTGATTAATACACGTCTTGTCAGAGGTGAAGGAAGGGTTTGGCAATCAGATAAATCTGTGCCGGTACCGAGGTTTGAACCCCGGACCCCAGCACAGAAGTCCAACCACCTTACCCCTAGATCGCCAGGTCACCCAATACTAAAGTAAATTTTGCTTTAAAAAAAGTGCAGTACTTAATTAACAAGCAAGCGTTTATAAAGATGATTATCTAGTGCCGTAAATTTTGGGGATAAGTTACATAATAATATATGTCTAAGTGTATCGTACTCACCACAAAAATGTGATGGCATACGTTATTGGGCTTGGACTGAAAACAATTGAAACTTTTATTTCCTTTAAATGTAAGCCTTTAACTTAAATAACTAGAGTGAATTAATTTTTTACTTTATAATACATAAAGAGAACGTAATCTATTTTAATCGTGAAATATTTATATCTCAAGATAATGAAGAATCTTTCCATTTAATATGCCCACGAGGCCTGAAATCAAAATTGGGTTCTACTATTCCTTAACTCAACATGTGTCTGTCTATCTGTCCCTGGGAACTGAGACGATTTTATGATGGATTTTGTTCAAACGTGCTAATTTATCATTTTTAATGGCTACACCTTGTTTTTATTTTTATTTTAACCTTAGACCTTAACTTAAGCGTGAGAGAATAGAGAAATTTTATTTAAATCCAAATTTATTGAAAATGGCTTTAACGGTTTTGTTCGAAATGGATATCTAGGAAGTGTTAAGCCAATAAAATAACACTGTACGTATGTGTACGTATACTTGGTGTTTTGTCAATAGTCTGTAAAAGCTGACGCAATATTGAAAAATTCCAAATATTTCGAAAATGGCGATAACGATATTGTTTAAAATATATATTCTTGCGTGAAGGTATTTAACTACAAATAAAACTATATGTTTGTATTTAGGTAAAAAAAAAAATCGTGTAAGGGTAGTTTACCGATAAATTGATCATTTTAAAATCTGAAATTAAATTGCTCTCTCAATTTAGGTAAAAATTGGTATCTGGTAATATTTCAACAATTTAAATAATTATATTTTTTATTTAAAACATTTAATAGTAGTTTATTAATGATTTATTTTTTTAAATATTTCATTTTTTAAATAGCTCTAAGAATTTTGTTCAAAATTTGTATTTCAATAATATTCGGTATGATAAGTGTGTTTTCTAAAGTAAATTAATTTAAAGATAGTTCCCTTATGACAAATACTAGAAAATTTGAAATATTATAAAAATTGCCTTTAAGATTATGTTCAAAATATGTACATTGGAATTGGTTTTCATAAAAAATAGAAATATATTTTTACATATTTACTTATATAAATAATCCGAGGGTAGTTTAATATAGGAGATTTTGAAAATTTGATTTTTTTTAATTGGTGCAAACAATTTTTCTTGGGATTCATATTTGAAGATTATTTATTGTGATTAAGAAAATAATATGCTAAGTAAACTTATTTTACGTTAGTTTACTAAAACCTCTTTATGAGAATTTTGTTCTAGGCCATAATTTACGAAATGAGAAGGTTTGTACAATTGTGTCTTATCATTTATTTTGTTATGAATGTATATATATTAAAATCGTGTGTTTGACACAAAAGTTATAAATTACTCTGCTAAGCTATTGTGGATTTTTAGAATAGTTTAGAGGAAGTGCACCAGCACTCCCATGTAAATTGGATGATAAAAACACCCTAAATATACCAGGCAGAGATTCAAACCTTTAAACAGTCCTTATTTATATTATAATTTTCTTTCATGACCCTGTCAAAAAATAATTTTATTTCTTGAAGGAAAGGTAAATCTATGTTTTTAGCCATTTAATTTATCCCAAAACTAACATTTCAAGTAGAAAAAACTTTAAAATTAGCTAGTTTCCCTATTCATAACTTATTTTAAAATGTAAATCTTAAAAGGTAAGATTTTTTAATCATTATTATTAGTATTAGCACTGCGTCTTACTACCCGTTCGGGCTACACGCACTTACGCTAATGTGTAATGAATGGTAGGGTGATTGTGAGATGAAATGAAGGACCTACAGTTTAACGTGGGATCCAAACCACGGTGGAGGTCTGGCATTCCACACATTCACAACCTGTGATTAATACACGTCTTGGCAGAGGTGAAGAAAGAGTTTGGTACTCAGATAAATCTGTGCCGTGACCGTGGATTGAGCCCTGGACCCCAGCGCAGAAGTCCGACACCTTACCACTATACCACCAGGTCACCTAGTTCTTTTAATCCTATGGGGACATGTTAATACCTTTACCATCCATTTTGGTGTGAGCAACATTAAAAAAAATTACAAACCACTTCTTTAATAATATGGGATTTCTGGAAGCGTGCAATGCGTCTCGGCGCTCCGGTAAGTGGTCCCCTTACCCCCTCCCCCTCCTTGAGCCAGTTGATTACAAGGGGATAAACCACCTGGTAGCATAATCGGCAGGGTATCTGGCGCCCACGGTGGGAAGTAAAGAAACAGTCCCTATGGATCCTATAATCCACAATCAAAAATGGATTCTGTACATACATCAACTGAATTGAATCTAGAGCCATGTGGTAGGCCTACAAGCGTATAACCCGAACGGGTAGTAAGACGCGGTGCTAAATATTTATTAGGCCTACGTGGTTTCAGAAGAGGGTAGTTTGGTTGAAAGTGTATACGTTCATTTCTTCCAAGGACAGTTCCAACTTAGAACTTATTTAATGATTTACAATAAAGCAATACAGTGATTCAAGTTATATTCTCACATTCAATTATCGACTACAGAACTTGGTGGTTGAATGTGTTGTTAACGTCTGATCTTCTGTAGTAGCCAATAAGTTAATACTGTACTCCAATATTATAGTCCAAGCTGTACGAATACATCATCTTCCCCTGAGGTCCAGTGCTCCAAAAAAATGTTATCAGAAAATCAGTAGTAATTTTTTGCGTGAAGGAACGGAAGGTACAAATAAATTATTAAAATAATATGGAACAGTAAAGATATAATTTTAACAATAAGACATATCTAATTAGCCTCTATAAAATATAATCAATTAATCTAAGATATATTTTTAAATAGTTTTCTAAATGGATTTTGTTGGTCTATTGTTGGTTAAATACACTGCAGAAAGAAGTAGAATTTAAACATAATCTTTCAAGGAACCTTATACCATATATTAATTGATACATTTAAATTTGGTTTTAATAAGCTTTATTATTAAATTACGAACTTTAAAATGATGGCTATCTTCCTAGATTGATTTTCAGTCTATTTTTACAATTTTATTGGTAGGAACATTTTCGGCACTATGCTTTGGTCATCATATATTGACGAGAAAGATACAGAAGGCTGACTTGCAAGTAACATACCTTGACGTAAGCTTAATATTTATGTAGGCCTACTTAAGAATAGTCTAACAATTTCTGTCCTCCCCCTCATCCCTTAAACATTTTATGGCATTGTGATTATACAGAGAGTAATAGGATCTATGTGCCATC
Organism: Timema douglasi; assembly: GCA_901482245.1. Taxonomy (NCBI): domain Eukaryota; kingdom Metazoa; phylum Arthropoda; class Insecta; order Phasmatodea; family Timematidae; genus Timema; species Timema douglasi. The sequence goes on along the minus strand of CABEEJ010000254.1, from coordinate 219,004 downwards.
TCGCCAATCCAGTTCTTACACCTACTTTGTAGGCCGTAGGCCAACACTACGGACAAATTTTCTGTTGAAATCTAAACGTAAAATGTTTATCCTTATCTGTATTATTAAGTGATTACTTGATTTTAAATCAGTGCAGCTAACGATTTACAAAAGGTTAAACTTCTAACCGTAAAACTTTTATCTATAGCTATATTATTTGGTGATTACTTGTTTTTAAATCAGTTCATTTAACGATTTACAAAAGTTCAAACTTGCTGTTTTTTCTGTTTAACTGATTATTACGAAGCACAGTTAATAAAGACAAAATGTGTAAAACAATTTTTAATCCATATGAATTTCATTAGTTTTAAAATTAGGTAATACCACGGTTAAATTAGTAACACACTTATTAAACTCAATAAATTTTATTTTATCTCGTTTTCAAGTAAATTATGTAATTATTTGGAATTTATATAAATTTCAAGAATTTTTTTGTTGTTCATTTAATTAATAACCAATTGTAAATATTGAGTTGAGATCTTTATATCGACATGTTTTTTTGTATTATGTTTACCCAATATAAAGAGAGATACATGTTACATACAAGTCTTCTTAGAAACAAGAACAAGTTTTCTGAAAAACTGGTCACGTTCAGTTACATACAGGCTATGTTCATAATGGAAAAAATATACGTTTATGCACTTATTCTGCCCTCACCACCATGTTTCATACTAACGGCAAGAAAGTTATAAGCTCCTACGTTATCAGTGATACTAAATCAAGCTGTTATCTTAAATACGTTGGATAGCACCAGAGGAGAAGTTTTAAAATCATTTGGTGGGGTTGTTCGGTCAGCTAAGTACTGCGTGCCACTCTAACCAGTTACACAAGCTTACACGTCATTTGTTGTACAGTGTAGGCCAAATTACATTAAGCAAACAGCCATTATGCGAAGTTAACTTGTATATTACATTGCCTTGGGCAAATTACTTTTGTTTTACTCGATTAACAACGTCGTTTTTTTATCCTAAAAATGTATTTTAGGACAACATACTCTTGATGAAACTAATTTTTAGGTCAACTTATTTTATGTGAATTAATCTTTTTGGCTAAATTACTTCAGCATGGGAAGTTAACCTTTGAACCAAATGATTTTTGACCAAATTACCTTAGGCTAAATGATTTTATATTAAACGACTTTAGGCAAAATTAACCAGGACTACTCACATTTTTTGTTTCAATTTTTAGGCCAAATGAATTTAGCCTACTAAGTGACCTGGTGGTCTAAGGGTAAGGTGCCAGACTTCTGTGCATACTAGGGGTCCGGAGTTCATTCCTCGGTCCCGGCACTGATTTATCTGATTGCCAAATCCTTTCTTCACCTCTAACAAGACGTGTAATCACAAATTGTGAATGTGTGAAATGCCAGACCTCCACCGTGGTTCGGATTCCACTTTAAACTGTAGGTCCTTCATTTCATCTCACAATCGCCCTACCATTACATATTAGATTAAGTGCGAATATCCCGAATGGGTAGTAAGACGCGGTGCTAATAATAATATGATAATTTAGCCTACTGCCACGTCCCAGGTCACACTACTGACCACTTAGTAGGTCATGGATCCATCCCGATTAAGGTAATCGCACAGGTGACCAATCTGTACGTTCACTGCCCAGTGTTCTCTATGCTAGGCCATAATCTGATCATTAGCCAACATTCTTCTTATTAAATGCTGGACTCTTCACTCCAGCATCACACGCTACTAGAATCGCTCGGCACACATTCTCAAACTAAAAAGGTTGACGTGAATACACTTCATTAATTTTCCTCACTGCATCACTCGAGATTCAAACACTACATTACAGCCTTGGTTCATACTGGGTGTATACAGTCCTAATAAGGGATGAGCTAGCATCATTTAAAATCCTTGTTTTGACTAACAAACTTAGCTCTAAAATAAATATTGTTGGGTATATTCTATTATTATGTTATTTACAAATACCACAAAATTGATTGATGATTTAGTGAGTTATTGGTATAATATTAATAAACCTCAATATTTACTTTAAAGGTATTTCATATGAAAATGTTATGTAAATACACCATCAATAATTATTTTTTGGCATAAAATTAGGTAGCCCAAATAATAGAAAAATAATGGTTAGATTAATTTTATATTCGCTTAACATCTATAAGCGTCTGTCACAAAGTGGGGGTGAAATTTAAAATATTTATTCGGCTAAGTCATTATTTGAAATAATATAAATAAAATTGACTAATAAACAGTATTCAAATTTTTTTTATCTCTAACTAAACGAGTGTAAATTAATGTGAGTTAAGCCATTTAGTTAACAAAAAATACGGAATACACATTTTTCTAACAAGCTTTAATTAACTCAATTTAAGATTATTTCAAAATAATAAGTAATATGCTTCAACTTCATTTAATAAAAGATATGATCCTATATTCACGTTTAGCGTTAATTTTATAAATGCGTCTCACGCGAGCACTTAGGGATTGTTTTAAAAATTGAAACTCGTTTCCTGAAATTTACTCTTAAGGGGTTATCTCAAGATTGGCGTGGAGGATTAAATTAGGTTCGGAAAATTGTATTTTAAAACAAAACAAGGAAAACTCGGTACTTAGACATCCTTGAAACTGTCTTTCCTCTAAGTTAAAATCCATGGAAAGAAAATAAGATGCATTAATTCATATAAAACATAGAAAATATCTTTTTCTAGGCCAATATTTGATTATATCATATTAAAAACTGTAACATATATTATAACATAATTTAATAAAGGTTGTATTATAATATTATTACATTTTATGACATCAAACCTTTTTTGTACACTGCATCTAAGAGGGTATGGATAAGGAGGGTAGAATTTACTGGAAATGTTCCTGTATTTTAGTGTAGGGAGAATGGTAAACTGTGTAGAGAAAATCACAACTGATCAATATTCAAACCGAGTTCTCTCGATCATCTACAATCGAGTCTAATGTGACCGTGGCGTGCTAGACCATGTGAAGACCAATGCGGGTTCTAAACGAAATAAATCTAGACATCATTCTAATCTGCTGAAACTCAGCCAAGTTGGAAACAGTTGAGTAACTTTAATGAAATAAAGGATAGCCCCCATCGGTTGGCAACAAGAAACAAAGGCGTCAGCCTCGTCTTGTCTTGTTTACTAGTGACTTGAAGTTTGGGTTCGAGTTTTAGTCTGTTGTACAAAAATAGAATTCTTTTAATGGTTTCCCACACTCCTTCTAATCAAATAATTTTTAAATATATTTACAAGGATTCCTCTTTATCCTCCTTGCATAACCCGGATAAATAGAACATACAAATGATTGTGTTAATAGCTTAAACATGATTACTATCAAAGGGTACATTGATATACAATTAAATTTTACAAATAGAGTCAAATCGTCGTACACAGGTAAAAAAAAAATACCTTAGTCAACTTTTCCATGAGTCCAAATCACAGGTTTTATAGTAAAGTTCAATTACAATTCAAACATGTGATATTTGTGCAAAACTACATCTTAATAACTTTTTTTTAAAAGACTTAGCCTATTTTGTACAACCCTTTTATAATATCGTCCATGCATTCACCTACTGACGCTAACCTACATAATTAGATACTAATTACTTCAACTACTAAAAAGTTTCATTAAGGATAAACTTTAATTTCGAAATACTAAAATTAAAACTTACAAAATAATAAAGCTTATGAAAATACCTGGCTTAAGTTTTCTAGTTTCTATTTATTATTGAACTTAATGATTTTATCAGATTTATATAATCGATATAATTAACCATTAGTTTAAGATGCCACCACAAAACTATTGTTACCTCTCATGGTGAGTACTTCTCAACTATCCCCCGTCCTCGTTAAGGGTCAGTATAAAGAATATTGATACTGACAAACAGACTGAACACTCAGAAATATGTGTGGTAGGTATCAGTGGTCACGCAGTATACGCTATAAATTTTTCAATATACAGAGTTTTCTGTGATGTGGGTCAAGGTTCGAATACTGTCAAGTTTGTTAGAGGTGATTTTCTTTATCTGATTTGTTATTTTGTCGTTATAATACCCTCACCGTTATATTGTGGATGCGTTTCTTCTAAACTGACCTCCAAATTCCTATATATTAGAGTAGTCGTTATTTTAATTATTTTGAAATTATTATGTAAGTATAAGTAATTTTTTAGTTCTATTATAATTACAAATTATGCCTTGTACAACATACACTAAAAGGTTTACAATCCCCGCACATACCTCAAGTGGCTCTCGTGGGTAGGTAGTCTGTGGGTATTAATAAAGTCCAACAACCAATCTAAGATGATAGCCTGTCTGTCTGCTGAGCTAAGGGTCCCAGATTTGACACTTGGTATGGAGATAAAATTTATCATTGGGGAAATGTGGGTTTCCCCTTTCACAGTGGTAAATTAACGACTGGGGACTGGATGTTGTGTCTATTCTAGGTTTAATTTAGTTTATATCTCATGTGCTGATATGATCAGTCAGTTCAAGAAGTATACGTTAAAAAAAACAAAAAATATGAAAAAAATGTGTTGGTAAAAAATACAAGATAAAAACAGCCTTTATAGGACATATATATGTAAAAAGTTTGAAAGGGAGAAATTTATTGTTTTAAAACTCATAGCGTATCTCCAAAAATTGGCTAGAAGCTAATTTATAACCGTCGGAAATGTATAAGAAAGGTTACCAAAGGTACCTGGTCTTTTATTTTATATCCGACTATAAACTGTCCACTATGTGAAAGTCATGCCACAGTAAAAATAAAATATGTTGTGACTGTATCCCAAAATGTATTTATCCAGATTATAGAGTTGATAAACGTCTACTTGTTATCAGATGATGGACACTCTATAAAGAAAAATTTGATATCTCCATAAATCACCTGAGAATGTTTTACCATCGCAAGGTTTAATATATGACCAGTCTCGATTGCTCGGTCAATATTGAACCATTCAAAAGGACCGTTCCCACAATGACGTCCCGACTGTCAGAATAAGATAATCACAATGTAACACAATTTACGATAAAAACCTTCAACTGCCACAGCTATGAATTTATCTGTCTCGCAGCGCGTGTCGGTGTGACGTCATCTAGCTTAAATTGGGCAGTTGGACATTTTGGAGTATTGTTTCAAGGACACGGTTGAACTTTAATGCTAGTTACAATTACTGTCAACATGATCGATCCATTATTCTGTCCTCTCTCCTCTTTAGAACAGGGAGATGGGGGGGGGGGAGAAAGTTAATTGGATGCTAAATATGGTTAGCTATACACTGTAAACTGGCATTTAAACCAAGTCACAGGAATATTTGGCTAGACATATTACGTTAGTACGTGTTTATATAGATGAGTGAATAGGCTATGTCAAATACAGGTTTTTTAAAAGTCTGGTTTGTTTGTAAAAGCTAATATTTTTCACTTCTACCTCTTACTATCCATCCAGGATATGAGAGTTTTAATTACTCTAATAGTGTAGGGGTGAGTTGGGTAGAATTTAGAGGATATGAGCCTGTATTTACGCGGAGGAAAAGTGGAAAAGGATTTAGAATTAAATGTACACACACACAGCAACATCCCAATTACTGGAAAATAATTCTAGACATTTAGTCCAGATACTTATTGATGTGAGCTAGTTAAACAAAGTAGTACTAATGAGCGAGTCCATTCAGGCATCATTATAACCATTTACTAAACATTCTGTTGTTAAAAATAGATCCCTTGCCAAATATGTTATTTGTGATTTAAGACGTCAGACTTGCAATAGAATAAAAGTTAGTAATAGGGAAGTTTTGGTTAGAATTTTGATCAGGTTCATTGGAAGTACAGGTAAGCAAATGCACAGCTACACAAATATAGGCAAATATATGTGTTTTGTAATACAAACATAAAAATACATAAAAACATGTTTGGACAATAACATCACATTACAAGCTATTAATGTTGCCAAGCTTTTTTTAAATGTTTTAATGTTTTTTGCCTTTGCCTATGTGTTCAAAATTTATGACAACCCTTAATTTTTCACATCCATTTTTTCTACTGTAGTTTACCCAGGCACTCTTTACGCTAATGTGGTCAAACTACCTATACATCCAATCCCCGCTCCTCTAACTTGTATATTACGTTTTTAAGTAAATATTATATCCATACTTTGATTAAAAAAATATTTTAAATAAGATGTTTTAATATAATATTAAAAAGGATTAATATATTTCCTTACATTCTTCTTTGGTCTCAGTTATATTAGTCAGTCAAATGAAACAAAAACTAAATGGGACAAAATGGAAAATATTTCTAAATGACACAAAAACATCCTCTCAGGGATTTGAACCAAAATATAATGGGACAAAAATATGTCATAATAACCTGTATTGAAACATCTGGTCATAAAATGGGCAAAATTCTAAAAGGGGTAATGACCTCAGAATGATTTCATCAGGGATCTCCCCCAAAAGCAATGACACAACACCATAGTTAAGCTCTTTTTCACCATTGAACCCACGTGACACTTGTGCACTTCAGCCTACTGGGGCTTAAGCTCTTAAAGTATTCCAAGGTACCATATTAACTAATAAGAAAAAAAACTTTTGGTTTGTAAACTATCGTAGCTTTTATTTTTTTTCTAAAAAGACTTGAACTTTTTTTTTTTAGGAAACACAATCACGAAAACAAATCCACCGACCTTTAAAGAATCCTTTCATAAATAAGGTGTATGTAATATTATGTTAATTGTTTTATAATATAAAGAATATATTTCTTAGCTTGCACCACGTCTTATTACTAGTCTGAGATATCCAAATACCGAGAGGATTTGTTCCCACATTTGTGTGAAAAGAATGTTCATCTAATCACATAGTATAAGGCGTCACTCTTGCAATAAACTGGGTTGAAAGTAATGGAGAGTTCTTGGTTTCAACTCGTGCTGGGTGTACAAAGGAAAGCGCTTATGGTTTCTCACTCTCATCCACGCAAGTGCAAGTATATTTAATCAATATTCTACCTTCCTTATACCTATTTCAATAGTGTAGATATGCGGATAGCGCGGATAGGCTATGAGACACAGTGCACACACACACACACACACAAAGTTAAAACACATTTTAAAATTTGAGCTATTTATCACTGCATTATATTGTGTATGAATGTGAAGGTTAGTAGAGAGGCGGTGCATCGGAACTAGCTTAGAGAGAAGATAAGGAAACTCACGATCATCCCAAACGCACCCAGCTGAGATTCAAACCACGGCTTCTCTATAATAGGAAATCCAGTATATGGTGAGCCTGAAAGGGTATTGTTACCTCGTATATGCCAACCGCTGAGCGATGTTTGAAATTAATTGCTTATTACCCAGACCTCATCTATACTAGCTGAGTGTCATACGCGCCACTGGACTCGAAATTGAACTTGAGCAGATTGTGTAATTGAAATTGCTTCCTTCCCCCACAGGGTTGTTGTAATTAAGAATGGCTGAAGGGATTTATAGGGGAGGGGAAGGGTCAGGAATCACAATAGTGCATGCTATTATTCAACCCGGTGGATTAACTGCCGCGCAGAATGCTATTCCATGAACAAGATACACTTTCCCCATCTCCGTAACATTATCAGGATTCATAATCATGCTATTTCATGACCGCATTGTTTGGAAAGTGTTTAAGGGATCCTGGTTGGTCCTTTAGAGGCGTAACAAACTGTTGTTTTACATTAGAGGTATTCTTTATCATACATGTAGCCGTACTCCAAAGATTGGAAACATATATAAATCGGGAAAATATTTAAAATCCATATTTACGTCTAAACATGCTCAAAATATGCCACATCGACATATATTTATTGGTAAATACAACGTTGACTATTTCTGTCAACTCGTTCAGTTAAATGATCACTTCACTAACATATATCTATTATGCGTTTAAGAAGAGGGTCAGACTCTTCCCCCCCCCCCTTTATAAGCATGTGTCTTGACCTATATGTTTAAACCAGCTAATAAATGTTGATGGGGCATACATAGCTATTGGGACATATGATGTTATCATATATATGTAAGTATCGAATCATTATGGTTATACTGTACATCAACAGTAGTCGTTGTTAGAGACTTGAAGAGTTTGAAACAAAATATGCATATAAGTGTGAATTTCTGTATTCCTCATTTGAAAATACCATAATTAGGACACAATATATAGAATTTTTTTATTTTAAAATACATATATTTCAATTTTATTAAGCATTTTTTTAATTCAGTAAAACTATTTCATTGGTCTGAATTCCAATGATGTCTAATGAAGACCCAGGGATTGACTGGAAGGTCCTAAGCTGATGGGACTAATTACTATAATAGTCCCATAGCATGCATTCTTAAATACCACAGAAGCTTTGTTTTAGTGAAGCTGAAGTCGTGAATTAATTATAGGCAATATGTTTATTATTGGTAGATTTGATCTCTAGGCCATTCCAGATATATTATCGTTAATAAGTCGATATTAAGTCAATTTAAAGCATCAGTTTCTACTTTCTATTGACATGAGCATGAAGGTATGTTTGATAGTTTAGGTGTTTTCCTAATATTTAACTTAGTAAACATCTAACTTTCAATCTCACTACTGGTTTTGTCTCAGATCTGGTGATAGCGTAATCTCCGAAACATCGTCGTCACCCAGCAAAGATTAGCAACATTATATAAGGAGAGGAATTAAAACAAAACAGTTAAAGAACGTCACTTCATTATAAACTTTTAAGACGTTAATTATTACTTTTGCTACACTTCTTTCATATTAATCAACGTGTACTTATTTATATTATCCTGTCTTTGCAACAAATCAAAACAAAGTATAACCTGGATGACACAAATCCGTTGATTTTCAATTAAATTTCCTAAGTTATTCTATTATCTCAATACTTAACAGAGGTAAAATTATATAAACAATTGGCTTGAACAAAAAGTTTGTACTAATAGATCGTTAATACTTTATTTAATAATTTTGTCAACAAAGTTATTTGTTATGTCATAGCTTTCATGTTAATATGTTTTATGTTGATATGTTATATTGTTAATTGTCTTTTTCACATATTTTAGGTACATCAATAAAAATCTAGTCAAACTAACTTTCTATTAGTCATGTTTATACTGTCACTGCTTAAAATATTTTAATTATTACAGAAGACGTTTTTCCTTGTTAACTTTTTCAAACAATTTACTAGATATTATAATTAATTCAACTAATAAGTTTATTATTGATAACATACCAATTTACCTATTATTTTTGATAAGTCATTCCTTTCATATAGCCTTTAAATATTTTATGTCAAAGTTATTAAAATTTATTAATTCTTTGTAAAATTTTTTATGGTTTTAATAACTCCATTCTAGTCAAATTGCTAATCTATCCACTAGTCAATTTGCTTATCAGCTAGTCCTGTAACATGCTATAACTTAAAATATTTTAATCATCACAGATTATTATTCTTTCCTTGTTTTCTGTTAAATTAATAATTACAGAACATTACTATTGTACAATGTTACTGATGACTTTTTTTTATAAATGTTACTGTAAATGTTTTAATTGACTTCATATTTCATGACAAATTAGGTATTTCCCTCAATAAATCATCTTGCACGATATGTGTCTTACTTTTATATGGATGTAATTTACCAAAGAAGTTATAGCATCAATTTAATAAATGTAACATCTAAGTACGTTCCTTATATTATAATACTTCTAACATGTTAGACAATAGCTGGGTGTCCATTTTCGTTATATTTAAGCTTTTAACCACACCTTACTTGTCTATATTACAAAGCTAAACGGATGTTGCTACGTTTGTCTTGAGAAATTATTTATAAACAACATCAAGAAACAACAAACTGAATAGTTTTATATTAAATGCCACCATTAATTTTCATTAATTATGTACAACGAGCACTCTGAGAACTGTTCAATGGAAATTTTGATTAAAACTTAATAACAACGATAATATACAAGTTAATGGATTGCTTTATTATAGTTTAAAGTAGTTGCTATGGCCCAATTTAAACTGTCCCAACACGTTATCTCCCTGTGTCGCGGCGGCTCAGGCCTTCCCTGAAGACGCCATGTTACCGGACAACGATGTGACTCCTGGTTTGAACAACGTTACCCTTTTGGGGTGAGACAGGTTTACTATCTAACCCAAGGATGCCAAATTTAGTTTACTTATAGGCTGAGTGCTAATGACCTATATCAATGTATTCATCAATCTCAAAGAACATACAAGAGGATGTTGCATAGCTATGGTTTTATTTTTAAAATGCGATCACTAATTATCAACTACTTTTTCAATGCTTTGTGATGAGCTGAATTCCAAATTCATCAATGTTTGTAAAACAGATGAAAATAGATAACTATGTATTTATAGATTCTATTTATTTAAATATTAATCGGTGACCTGGTGGTCTAGGGGTAAGGTGTCAGACTTCAATGCTGGCGGCCGGGGTTCAATCCTCGGTCCCGGCAAAGATTTATCTGATCACCAAACCCTTCCTTCACTTCTGACAAGACATCTTGTGAATGTGAGGAATGCCAGGCCTCCACCATGGTTTGGATTCCACGTTAAACTGTAGGTCCTCCATTTCATCTCACAATCACCCTACCATTACACATTAGCGTAAGTGCGTATAACCCGAACGGGTAGTAAGACGCGGTGCTAATAATAATAATAATAATAATAATAATAATAAACATTAATAATACTATTGTTATTAACATTATTATGTTCATCACGTGTTACTACTCATCCATATTATTCTCATTTACTTACACTAATTATGTAGGAACTACCAATGTAGAATTCGAGCAAAGTGTAGGGCCTACTAACATTTGCTTGGATGAGAATTGAAAAACATTTTTGCAAATAAACTAGTACATCCATCCAAGATTCAAACTCCTACCTCCTTATCACCTGCAAAACAAACAAATGAGGTTGACGCCCTAATCTACGTGCCCACCTCAGAGAGTTACAACCATTAGTTGTTTTGTCCAAACATTCTCAATTTTTTTCGCCAGTCCTTGGTCTCATTCTTGGTTTTGGACCTTTTATTACAGCCCATATATCATAATATAGTCCCCTTCAATTTATCACCAGGATCAACTATCTCACCAATAAAATGCTCGAAACTAACAGGGCAAATAATTACAACTACGTCACAAATCCCTCGATTAATCATCCAAGTGTCCTCTGAACATAAAGAAGTTTTGTTTTCTAATCTCACTCTTTTAAGGGTCAATTTACTACCATTTCTTTGAAAACATTTTATTTGGTCCACAATCCAGAACCATAAAAATAAGAGAGAGAGAAAGAGTTTGACAAGTCTTGACGGTTCCAAGAGGAATTAAAAAATAAAAGAAAATAAATAGCGGAAAAGAGCTTCTCGTTCTTCTCCAAGAAAGAAGAGAGAATGACGTCCTTCTAGATCTGTTTCTATGGCAACTCTTCAACAACCCTCCATAAAGTTGGCAGACATTGCAAGTGACAACACAATACATCACTGGAGAGAACACTCGCGTTTCACCCTAGTTTTTAATATTATTTGAAACGAAAGCTGTGGGATATTTATGCATTGTTGCTGTCACCGAAGACATGTTGAGTTGGAGACGCTATAGGATGAGATAAAATGAACCGTGAATCGTGGTTGTAGAATATCTCATAAAATACAATGAAACAAAATAAAATAAAACAAATTAAGCAAGAAAGGTTTTACTAGCAAATTATGTATATAATGTGTTAAAACTTTGAGAATTTCTATCTTTTACCATGCTCTATCAATATACAGAGGAAATTCACCTGCACTAGCCCACAAGGGGATGAACAACCATAGTGATAAATCAATCGCATATGTAAGACTACCCCCATTATATCCGGCTTATATGCTCACTTCGAACTCCTGATCACCAGACATCCTCTTTATTGTGAGCCTGACGTATAAATCCATGTGGCCACCCATGTTGGTTTTTATGTTATACTCATATTGATAAAACGAAAGCATCCTTACAGCAGTATGAATATACGTCTTCGTCCTACTATGTTCAGTAATTTAAATGAGTAATTGTTAACTTAGCTGTATGACAGAAGTGTAAAACTATTGAAAAGACGGTTAAAATACATATTGGTGCAAAAAAAATGATAAAACTTACAAAATATAATTAAATAAGGATCACCAAAGTACTTTTTTTAACGAATTGAAAATATGTTGACATACCAAACAGAGAAAATAGTTGGAAATACATTTCGGGCAGTTAACTACAGAGCATTTCAAAATAATAAGCAGCATCTAAAAATACTTCAGGTTGGGGAGTAATTGTCAAATGGGATATTTAAATTGAATTAAGACATTTTGATTTATACTTTGCAAATAAATAAAAAATGATTAGGCCTACAAACGTTATTGAATATCATATTTATAAACTTATTTTTATTTTAACTAAAGATTTTTTTTTTCAATTGCATTATAAATTTAATTTTACTTTCAATCATAATCGTTAAAAGTGTGACATAAATAAGTCACATACCAGTTCTTAATTTGATAGACTAAGTAGTATTTACTGAGGATGCATCTAGAATACTGCCTTTATCTCAAACCAACTCTAGCAATAGCAATGCACTTTAGGGGGGACTACATTTTTCCAAAATAACCAGCAAATAAATTAATATAAAGTTAAAATACTACGTATTTCCAACAAGACATAGGTCTGTGTCCTGAGATACTCCCAGTAGGACATCTGCCTAGCCAATTCGTCATCAAGGGCAGTTTGTGGCAATAATGCACGTGATTAAGAAATATTTAATAAAAGTAGCAACAAAAGCGTGTTAAAACATTGTTCCACGTAAACGTAGTTATTAATACAATTACGTAAAATCGTTGTTAGATCCTATGTCTAAAAGCGAAACTTGATAAAGCAGTCATCTCTTCTTAAAGGTCTTAAATGAAATTACATCATCTGAATCACAAAATTTAATTTCTCTAACAAAGCTCGCTTGAAGGAGCAATCTAAAAGGTTATCCGAGTAGTCTGAAAAGTTACCTGAATTAGAATTTTTTTTTTTTTAACTGAATATTTAATTATTATATTAACAAACAGTAAAATAAGTCAAGTTTTAAATTGAACGATATTTATTTTTAATTGTTTCACCATAGTTTTTAATAACCTATGTCAGTAAGCACATGGTCTAAAAGTCAAGCTCATATATTCCAAATTTCTGTGATACGGAGGTTGGGGTTCAAATCTCAAACGGGTGCATGGGAATTTTCTTTCTTAAATGGTTTCTGCCGTTACTTCCACATATATTCGAGCAGGCTTTCTCTAAAATTTTAACTTTCTTGTCTCTATCACATCTGGGTAGTTAATAACGTAAAATCTCAATTGTACGATACGTGGTTAGAATGATCGATACGCTGCATATTACCAACTTTTTCGCTCTTTTGCCTAAAAATGGATACACCAAAGATCGTTGGTAAAATAATTTACACTNAAAAAAAAAATGAGGACCATCTTTACCCACCAAAGAGTATAACGATAACATTCCAGTTTCAAAGACCATCATAAAAATGAAATTTATTTGCTAATAGCTCGGAAACTATTGGGCTTATAAAATATATTTGTAATAAATATTTTTAATTTGTAATGTACCAACATTATTGCAGTGATAAAGTATTTCCTATCACAAAAAGTTACGGAAATATCATCAAAATCAGAATTATCCGCATCTGTAAATAACCTTCTTAATTTTAAAGGGAAAATGAGAATAGAAATTTGTTTGTGTGGTTAAATAATGGCTAGATAATAATTTTAATTAAAATCGCCTTAGAGAAAATCTCTTTTTGGTTCTTTCACCCTCAATCAAACTAAACTTAATTTTAGGGTTGGATATATAATTGTAAAATATCCTCTGGGAAACATTATGGACACCCTAGATACAATGTTTTAGCCTTATCGGTAAAATAGTTCCGGCTCTAGGCCAAGATAAAGACAGACGTCATAGCGAAAATAACTTTTTCCGTTTCAGTGGATCAATAAACGCCACTATCCATCAAAATCTCAAGTTCGATTATTTTTATAATCATTATACGTTCTCTACCCAAGATATCATGAGCAACTAAAAATTACTTTGAAATTAATACTAACCTATAACAAACTCACATTAGGAGTACAAATTTTAAATATATTCTTTATTGATCATAATAATAATAACGAAATAACTGGTTGAGTACATAACCCTAGCTTTGAAAAAGTGATACGATGGCCTATAACACTAGGCTAAGCTGTAGGCCTAGTAAGAAAAATACCACTTTGAAACCCACTTTTGTGGGTACGCAGACTAGACGTCAAGAGCGTCTTTTCTGGTTTTCCAGCCGTGATATGAAGAACGAGGCTCGAACTACAGCCCATGTATTGAGGATGTTTTTTCCTTAAGGATATGTATACCATCTCCACGTAAATAAAGGTCAATTTCTTCTATAGTCTACCTTCCTCATTTCTACCATAATAATCTTACTATATTATTATTATTATTATTATTATTATTATTATTATTATTATTAGCACCGCGTCTTACTACCCGTTCGGGTTATACGCACTTACGCTAATGTGTTATGGTAGGGTGATTGTGAGATGAAATAGAGGACCTACAGTTTAACGTGGAATCCGAACCACGGTGGAGGCCTGGCATTCCCCACATTCACAAAATGTCTTGTCAGAGGTGAAGGAAGGGTTTGGTAATCATATAAATCTATGCCGGGACCAAGAGGGTGACCGCCAGGTCACCATACACTATACACGCCCAGCCGGTCAGTAACACGCGTTACTTAAAAATAAAAGCACTCTGAGTTATGTGGATGAGTAAACGACTATATATAATATTTTATAACGATACATTAAAAGCACAGTTTATAAAAACAGCAGTCAATGTAAACTAGTCTGACGTCTTTGTATGTGCGCTCACAGGCGCAGATAATATTTGTATTGATGTAGTCCTTTGACAGTAACCGACATTTAGTCAAATTTTTGTTTTACAACATTCTCTAAGAACCATTTTTAAATATAATATTTCACATTACGCGCATTGGTTAACATGCAGACTAAATGTCGGCCTCATTTGATCTGGTTCACTGGTAACGGGAAGGCTGTGGCTCGAACCCCTAATGAATATTTTAATGTTTTTTTTATAATTGGTTTCCCACTCTACCTTCACGTAAATGTGTATATATTTCCTATAAAATGTCTATATTACTCATTACCTACCTATTAGAGAGCGCTATTGGAGTGTTTATTGTCCAGATGGGTAGTAAAACATGTCGGAGAAAATAAAATAGCATTACCAGATAACAACATTTTGGGAGAATTGTATTAGTTTACAATACAAAAAGTAATAAATATCAATGCAAACAAATTCAGCGAAATAACGAGTTCATTTGGACTAATTTTTATTCTAGTGAGCTTTGTGTTAACATGTTAACATATTCAAGAGGGGAAAAAAGATAATTTTGAACTATATCCATATGTCACATGAACTTAAATAATTTTTGACGTTTAATTAATGCTCCTTTGATGAGATTATTTTATATCAAATATTTAAAGAGTTAGGTAACTAGAGAATTGGCTTAGTACAGGTGTAAACGTAATGACATTAAAAATGCAGATTTAAGATAATGAATTAGTAGATCATTTTCTAAATATCTTATTTTAACTCATACTCAAATATTCACTAAAGAGGCTATCGTCTGGAACGTTGAAACACAATGGGGAGGCTCAGCTGTCCCCGCAATATCTCAAAAAATATTTGTTATTAAAAAATAAGGTTTACCACAAAGCTAAGTTTAAAATACCAACAACATAAACATCTACGTGCCAAAATGATAACAGGTAACGTAGATTAGCCCTTCAAGACTGTATATGACCGTAAAGACATTAACTACGCCACCGAGGCAGATGCTAATTATACTAATGTGTTAGGGAATAATAAGTTTATATTTTGAGAAGTGTACCCGCATTTGTGTGTAGGGAAAGTGGAAAACTATTTAAGGAAATCCACACTCAATATTCCCAATTGGAGTCGAACCCTAATAATCCCCTTATTTAGCAGTCGAGGATATGTAAGATTACGGATGGATTGCCATAAATACGTTTTAGTTTGGTTAACACCCAAACCAAATTTGGGTTCTGTGCTTTCTTGTGATTGCCCTCCAAATGCTTGGAGTCTTGAGTTTAGATCAATATTTTGTATCTTCCTTCACAAAATCATTTCCTTCTCATTTGAACAGTTCATTCATAAGGTAAATACATATCCCAAAAATGATGGCGAGTGAAGGAAAGAAAGTTAATGGTCTAAGCTTACGGCTCTAATATATAAACAGTCCATTTCTACTACCTAGCTATTTTAAAGTGAGTATGTAGGAAACCCGAGAAAAGACCAGTGTATTTGCAATTTCTATAGCAAAACATTTTTTTGGCCAAAATAAATTAAAAAATTGGTTCTGTACAAACATACAGTTTAATATTTTTCACATAGTGATATAAATAGTTCTTGAATATTTGTCATGAGCACAGTGGCATTAGATTACAAATATTTTAAATGAAGAGAAAAAGTTGTAATTAAATTCCAGGGCACTCTTGACAGATATTCAAGAAATGTTGAGGTCACCATGGAGAGAAAGTTAAGTTATATATCTGTACTAAGGCAATATTTGATGTATTTTTACCAAAAACATGTTTTGATACAAAAACTGTAAACACGCTTACCTTTTCACTCATACCCTTCAATTCCACATCAACACTAAATGCACAAATAAAGGGAGCTCAGATTGAAATAGAGAAATAAATGGAAGAGAGAGACACTTTCTCTTGGGATTGCTGCTACTGACCTTGTTGGTATGAAAGAATACTGTAGCCAAGATATATATATACATATGTATATATATATATATATAACGTATATACATCATTTTGAACATGCTAATCTTAATTAATCATTCTGAAAATGGAAACGTATGCTTTACTGCCCCAAATATTCTGTTTACAGATATGGTCTCCCTTCTGAGCTACTTCTTAGCTACTATTAGCAATCTACCTTTTCTTAAATCCATGCAGATAATTAAGGGCTCTTATGAACGTGAGAGAGGGAACGTCAGAGAGATACAGGTTTAAATTACCACTGGTGCAATTTCACCTCTACCAAATATAGCTAGTACTTTAGAGTTGGTTGAATGTTGCCAAGAAAGTGGCTCCAGATGCCCAAAAGGAGAAGTTATTTTGATGTCTATTGAATCACAAAACTGGAAATAGAACGCTAGACTAATCAAGTCTGAATCTCCACGATGCAGATTAGATTCGTGTAATCAAGATGAGAGGCTGCATCGAACGACCTCCCCACCAACTTTGCTTTCGAAGTTAGATGTTTACCTTAGGCTAAGATTGACTTTGAGGCAAAACAAGTCTATCTCTATTTCAAATAACAAAATTGACGCTAGCTGTTAGTGTAGAACAACTCAATTAAAATCTGCATTTATTGAAATTTCTCTTTTATTTCTCCTTCCTTTTCTTATTACCTGTTTGCACTATATGCATTTTGATAACTTTAAGGTGGTATGGGTGAGGTTGTAAAAATTGTTAATAAAATGTTTCCACACTTGCTTGGAGGAATAATGGAAAAACATTTAGAAGAAATAACCCTTAGTACAGCCAGCCCGGTTTCCAAGCCTTTCCTTCCCATCAGTGGTGTACCAAATTATTCCACAGGCTCATCAATATCAGCCAAGTAAGTATTCAATACGCTTGTCAACTACAACCAATCTATTATTTCTATCATTCTATAAATAAAAAGTTAGGTACTCAATGACGCTGTCATAAAACTGAAAAGTGTATTTTTTTATTTATGTTAGTAATGTATCCTTAATCGAAATAATTGACAAACCATATGTATGATTTTTTCCTACTAGGACGCATTGGCTTTAGTACTTTTCACTGTTGAAAATTAACAATCTTCTCGTTTAATAGTAGAATGGTTGATTTCTTATATATTATTAGATTACACAATCTGTAGTAAAGTAAACCACCAAAGAATTCCGAGCATATGCCAAGTGCCAATTCTGAGAGATACGTTGTTCACACCAGACACTGATGAAAAGTCCCAAATAAACTTAGCTAGATTTTCCAAATTTAAAACAATTTAATTATTTTTAATAAGTCCACAGAAAATATATTTTATATTTAAAAATATACTTCAATATTAAAAATAAAATAAAATAATAAATTATTTATTTAAAAATATATTTATACTTAAAGAACTAAAAAGGTATGTATTAATATTTTTTATTTTTAGTGCAGCAATTTTGGTCTAAACAGAAATATTTCTGGTATATACCCATTCATTGTTTCATATTTTGATTGATAATGTGGCATAGATGAAAAAAAAGTGATATATAGTATAGAAAATACGCATCAAGATTTAACTAGAATTAATTAGGGATCATCAGTGTGGATTTCCACGAAATGGATCAACAATGGGTCAGATTTTTACAATTTGGCAAATTTGAGGGGGAAAATGTGTGAATACAACATGATGGTTAGTCGGTTTTACAGTTATTTTGAAAATTCTTAAGATTCAGTTAAAACAAATAAATTATATGACATTTTAGGCAAGTTTGGGATAAAGAAAAAACTTGTCAAGCTAAGTAAGTTTTGTGGACAGATATACGTGTCAGGGTACGGGTTTTATGTCACATATAAGATAATTTTGAAACCCATAATGGGTTGAAACAAGAAGATGAACTTCCCCCATTATATTTTAATCTAACCTTGGAGTGTGCAATTAAGGGAATGCAAGAGAGTAGGGAAGGGTTCACATTAAATGGTAAAATGAAGCTATTAGGATATGTAGATGATTTAGATTTGTTGGGCAGTAGTAAGAAAACTGTTGCAATAAATTCAGACATTTATTAGAGGGTAGTAAGGAAATATGTTTTGAAATGAGCGCTGAAAAGACTAAATATATGATCACATAAAGAACACAAATTGGGGACGATAATTTAGAGATTACTCCGACCAATATATAATTTGTCAGGGGTAGTGAGTTTAAAAACTTAGGGACAATCTTAACTATTAATAACGATATTAGAGTGGATATTGAGAAAGGAATACAATCGGGGAATGCATGCTACTACTTGGTTTGTAAGTTTTGACATCTTTCATGCTATTAAGAAAAGTAAAACTAAGAATATACAAAACTATAGTTTTGACGGTAGTTCTCTATGTGTGTGAAACATGGTATCCTAAATTAAATTATAAAAATCCATTTAGTGCTTTCAAAATCAATATTTCTTAGGAAGATATTTGGTTCAAAAGAGATTAAGATACTTTGCGAGGTGGAGGAGGTTACAGAATAAAAAGCTACCTACCCCACACTCACCATAAGACATAGTTAGTATAATAAAGTCTCGTAGATTACTGTGAACCGGACATGCAGCACAAATGGTAGATTTTAGAACCTTGTTCAGGGTAGTGAATGGTAAACTCAATGGGAAGAGACCATTGAGAGGACACAGATGGAAGAATAACATTATAATGGAACTGAAAGAGATATGGTGTTGTAAGATAGACTGGATAGAACTAACTCAAGATAGGGACATGGAGCGTATATCTGTAAATGCGGTAATGAACATTAGAGCTCCTAAGGTCATAGATTAAGTAAGTAATACATAGTTTACACACACACAGTACAGTGTAGTAATATAATTGAATTCATGAGGGGGAAAGTGCAAAAAATCCTTCTGGTTAAACCAAAATTGCAGCGATTAAAATAGAAGAAAATTAGTTTTCTACATTTAGTTATACTTACTTTTAGTAGAAAGATTTTTAACTGGTCTTTTACTTTATTTTTATTTTCAAGTTTTTTATGGATAGAAACATTTTAAATCAAGTGGAGTTAATATCGACCACTTCTATGGTCTAGTGGTCAGAGTTCCTGGCTACAGATTCAAAAGATCCAGGTTTGATCCTCGGTGCTTCCAAAAGGTAACTGTGATGTAGTGGATCTGGAACGGGGTGATACTCAGCCTTGTGAAGACAAATAAGGAGCTACTTGAATACAGAAGTAACCGCTATGTTTTATAAAGTTGAGATTAACAGCCAGAAGGCTTGTTTAGCTGAGCACATTACACCCTCTATCCACAAATGTCGGCACTATCATCGCTAATGGGGGCGGCCGCTCGATTGGTATAGCTCGCTTGAAGGCTCTTTGTATAAGTTAATATAAGCATTTCTAACCTCAAATCTAATATACAGATGAGTCAACGTGTCAGGTGTAAAAGGCCAACACAACAGTATATCGGTAAATATATAATTTAACCATATGTGCCATGGGAACAGTCTCTGAATAAATATAGAGTGTAATCGTATATGCCGTGAGAACAGTATCTGGATAAATATAGATGCTAATCTTATGTGCCGTGAGAACTGTATCTGGATAAATATAGATGCTAATCTTATGTACCGTGAGAACTGTATCTGGATAAATATAGATGCTAATCTTATATACCGTGAGAACAGTATCTGGATAAATATAGAGGGTAATCCTATGTGCCGTGGGAATAGTATCTGGATAAATATAGATGTTAATCTTATGTGCCGTGAGAACTGTATCTGGATAAATATAGATGCTAATCTTATATACCGTGAGAACTGTATCTGGATAAATATAGATGCTAATCTTATATACCGTGAGAACAGTATCTGGATAAATATAGAGGGTAATCCTATGTGCCGTGGGAACAGTATTTGGATAAATATAGATGCTAATCTTATGTGCCGTGAGAACAGTATCTGGATAAATATATATGCTAATCTTACGTGCCGTGAGAACTGTATCTGGATAAATATAGATGCTAATCTTATATACCGTGAGAACAGTATCTGGATAAATATAGATGCTAATCTTATGTGCCGTGAGAACTATATCTGGATAAATATAGATGCTAATCTTATGTACCGTGAGAACAGTATCTGGATAAATATAGAGGGTAATCCTATGTGCCGTGGGAATAGTATCTGGATAAATATAGATGCTAATCTTATGTGCCATGAGAACAGTATCTGGATAAATATAGATGCTAATCTTATGTGCCGTGGGAACTGTATCTGGATAAATATAGAGGGTAATCGTATGTGCCGTGGGAACCGTATCTGGATAAATATAGAGGGTAATCCTATGTGCCGTGGGAACCGTATCTGGATAAATATAGAGGGTAATCCTATGTGCCGTGGGAACCGTATCTGGATAAATATAGAGGGTAATCCTATGTGCCGTGGGAACCGTATCTGGATAAATATAGAGGGTAATCCTATGTGCCGTGGGAACCGTATCTGGATAAATATAGAGGGTAATCCTATGTGCCGTGGGAACCGTATCTGGATAAATATAGAGGGTAATCCTATGTGCCGTGGGAACCGTATCTGGATAAATATAGAGGGTAATCCTATGTGCCGTGGGAACCGTATCTGGATAAATATAGAGGGTAATCCTATGTGCCGTGGGAACCGTATCTGGATAAATATAGAGGGTAATCCTATGTGCCGTGGGAACCGTATCTGGATAAATATAGAGGGTAATCCTATGTGCCGTGGGAACCGTATCTGGATAAATATAGAGGGTAATCCTATGTGCCGTGGGAACCGTATCTGGATAAATATAGAGGGTAATCCTATGTGCCGTGGGAACCGTATCTGGATAAATATAGAGGGTAATCCTATGTGCCGTGGGAACCGTATCTGGATAAATATAGAGGGTAATCCTATGTGCCGTGGGAACCGTATCTGGATAAATATATAGGGTAATCCTATGTTCCGTGGGAACCGTATCTGGATAAATATAGAGGGTAATCCTATGTGCCGTGCGAACAGTATCTGGATAAATATAGAGTGTAATATTATGTGCCGTGAGAACAGTATTTGGATAAGTGTAGAGTGTAATCTTATGTGCCGTGAGAACAGTATCTGGATAAATATAGATGCTAATCTTATGTGCCGTGAGAGCAGTATCTGGATAAATATAAAGGGTAATCTTATGTACCGTGGGAACATTATATGAGTAAAACATGTGTGCAATCACTGTGGCCAAGATTTTGTTTAGTTATTCGTTAAAACTTTGTTCATGGAATTGTGTTTTGTGTATGGGGCTCTGGATTCAATGGATTCGTATAAAAAACATGTTTCAGTTTTCTAAAATATAAGGTTAAATTCTGTCAGGTTCCTAAATAATAGAACATTGACGACGTTGGTGAAACTGAGAGATAGCTATGCTGAGTGACAGTACAAACACTTTGTTGGGGTAGCTGGGAGATTTTTTTACCAATTAATGCATTGAAATTCAAGATTTACTGTAAATAAAAGAGGTATATTTCCCCACCACCTTTAACAATGGTCCATTACTATTACCTCTTGCTTACTCGAGACTTTCTCACTGAATATAAATGTCCAATCCAATAGCATGCTCTGATGCTCCCTGAAGGGGAGCACGAGAGCAAGTTCCAACACGTACCGACCAATTGGTCACACCGTGTGGTTTGCAAAATTTAAAACGGGTTGTCGCATTTCACGAATTTCTGAAACAAAGAAACAGATATTACATTTTATTAGTAACATTGGGGGTAAGAAATTTGAAAAACCGAATAAGGGTTATTTTAGAGTTACGTGCGGAGACACTACTCTATGGGGGGGGGGGG